>JANHGO010000790.1:0-38050 GCA_024606505.1 Aquila spilogaster
CGGCGGCGCGAACGGCGAGCACATGGGCAACCAGGACGCCCTCGACCTCGGCGAAAACCTGGCGCAGAAGCTGAAGGTGCTGTTCCCTTGATAGCGACTTTCGAGGTGATCGAGGGCCCGTTGCGCAGCGGCCTGTTCTACCCCCGCCGCGCCTTTCGGGCGTCTGCCTTCGCCCTTCTCCTGTGCCTCGCCTGCGCCGTGGAGACCTTGGGCGACGGCGGAGCCTCGGTGGGGCTTCCCCTTCCCGCTGGGCCTCGGCCCCCCCGCGGCCTGCTCCTGCGTTGAGGCAGGGGCTCGGGGCGCGCGGGGTGACGCTTTGGCTCCCACGAGGAGCGTCGGGGCGGGCCCGGGCGCTAACGGCTGTCTTCCCCCCGCAGTTGGTGCGGAGGAAGCACGCGCTGTCCCGCCTGCGAGACGCCCTGGCCTGGCAGGCGCTGCCGGTCGTCCAGCTGCTGGCTCCAGACCAGCGGGGCTGCCTCTGTCTGATAGGAACGCTCTTCGGTAAGAGCTCCCGCACGGCCTAACAGCACCAAGGAGTCTTGGGTTGGAAGGGACCTCAAAGCCCACCCAGCTTCACCCCGTGCCGTGGGCAGGGCTGCCACCCAGCAGCTCAGGCTGCCCAGGTCCTCATCCAACCCGGCCTTGAACCTCCAGGGATGGGGCACCATAGCTCTCTGGGCAGCCTGTGCCACTGCCTCACCACCCTCTCAGTGAAAATGTTTCATGACATCTAATGTAAATGTCACCTCTTTTAGTTTAAAGCCATTCATCCTTGTCCTGTCTCTATATACCCAAGTAAAAAGTTGGTCCCTGTCCTGTGTGTAAGCTCCCTTCAGGTACTGGAAGGCTGCAATGTGGCCTCCCCGCAGTCTTCACTTCTCCAGGCTGAACAAGCCCAGCTCCCTCAGCCGGTCTTCATAGGAGAGGTGCTCCAACACTCTGAGCATCTTTGTGGCCTCCACTGGACCCGCTCCAACAGCTCCATATCTTTCTTGTACTGGGGGCCCCAGGCCTGGACACATTACTCCAGATGGGGCCTCACAAGGACAGAGCACAGGGGGACAATCCTGTCTGTGTCCCTGCTGGCCACCCCTCTTCTGATGCAGCCCAGGATACTGTTGGCTTTCCAGGCTGCAAGCACTGCTGGCTCAAGTTGAGCTTTTCATCCACCAGAATTCCCCCAAGTCCTCCACAGAGCTGCTCTTAATGAGCTCTTCTCCCGATCTGTACTCGTATCTGGGATTTCCCTGATCCAGGTTTCTCCACATTCAACACTCCCCCAAAGAGAGCAATAGACCACTGAGATGCCCAATTCCATACTTCTGCCAATGTTCTCTGTTACATGTTGTTATTCCCCATGGAAAAGGGCCTGTCATTCCAACTAGAATAGGGTAATTAATTCCCTGTTCCCCAAGGAGCAGAACTGGCATGTTAATAAAGCTCCCGCAGCTTTCCTAAGCATCTTGACAGATCTTTAAAGTCTTTATGGATAACTGAGCACTGTGGCTTATGGCTCTTCCCGGAACACCCTCCGCTCTGTTCTCATGCCTCAGTGCTTTCTCATCTTGTGGCTCTATGTGAAGATCCACATAGAAATGGAAGTGTGAGCTTAAAAAGGGTGTTGCAGGATTTACTATCAAGTAGTAATCTACACAGTATTTTCTTCCCCCACTGTCGCATTATATTTGTTGCAATTCCTTTAGCTGTAGGACTACAACACCTGCTTCTTCCCGGTGGGTCAGGCTCCCAGCAGAACGCAGCGTGCAGAGAGATGTCAGAAAGTGCCTTTCCAATAGCGGTCCCTCAGATCTCGAACATCTCTCACTGTTTCTGTTTGCACAGCAGTGCTGTGGGCAAGGTCTTTGAAATATCTAAAGTCCTGTCAGGGGAGAAATAATGGTGTAAATGAGGGAATGGTCAGGCAGGAAGAGAAAGGTGGAGGGTGTGAATGCAAATGCTTTCAAAGAGCAATTATACTGGATTCCTTGAAGTCCACGGTCTCATTTGCATATCACAGATACGTGTTTTGTGCGAGGTGACTTACAAGCCCCTTCCCCTGCCACAACACTGAATAATTCAAGCTGCGTTTCCTCGCTGGTTTCCCAGCACAAACTGTGCTTTGCACATTGGAAACAGCTTTGTTAGAATGTTGTGCAGGTTTCGTTCTCTTGGTCACACAAAATTTTATTGAGCACTGTCTGCACGCAACCCTACACAGATGTGGAGGGAGTAGTGCTTATGGCCAGTTCACTCCTATGCTGTAGGATCCTAAACCAAATACCCCAGAAGACAGAGCTGTATTTGCATTTCAATGCTCTGTTTAAATAATCAGTCTGTGTGCCTCTCTGAAAAGATACATAGGTAAATTTTTAGGGGACAGCTTTGTGATTTTGCTGTGATTGATTGGCATTTTCAGTACTGTGGAGGGAGAAGACTTGGTGATGAGTAAGAATAAGGGTAAGATAGGAAGGATATCTCACAGCTGGGCTCTGACTCATGTCATTCTGTGATGTTGTAATTCAGATGTATGATGCTGGACCGTGCAGTGGTGTTCGCAGTTTCGTGTTTACCTACATAGGTGGAGCCACTGACTTCAACTACAAAGTACATAAAAAATTCTAAGAGAACAGAACGCCTCGTGTCCCTTTTTCCTGCTATGAGGGCACCTTTTGCAGAATCCACCCTCCTCTGATGGAATCAGATTGGCCTCATGTGAAGCAGGGGGAAACAAATCAGTACTGAAATAATGTGCAGCTATTTTTACAAGAAGGCTTTACAGCACCGATGATCACAAGCAGGAATGAATTCCACAATTGATTGCGCTTTATCTCTTAGGGATGTGTCATGCTGTGGAAGACAGCGATACCCAGCGCCAGTTCGAAGAAGGTGAGCTGCAGATGCCGTGTGCCAGTCAGTGGCAGTTGGTGAGAGGCATCCATCTTGTCTAATAGTGGTAGTGAGATGCTCAGCTTCTGCACAGTTTGAATTGGGAAGAGCATCTATTTTCTATCAGTTGCAAAAGTGCTAAGCAGACCATTCCAATATTTTGGGGTGTGTGTGTGTGAAGTGCGTGTGCATTTAAATCTTAGCGTTTCTCCCTCAGGTTCTGTGTGTGCCATCAGATGGGTAGCACTGGTAAATAAAGATAAAGCCCCATCTTCGGACCTGACCAAATGGAAGTCTTCATATTGGCTTCACTGAGCTTTGGAATCTAGTGCAAAGAGTATTTGGGACATAGCTGTACAGCTTCTAGATTCCTCTCTCTGAACAGCTCTTCATTTGTAATGTGGAGGAAACTCCTGCAGGGATGTCTGCAGTCCTATTAACCTTGGGTGTCTCTGCTGAGTCTTGTAATACTCACAGAGCAGCAGTTTCCTCCTGTCCAGCCATGAGAGATGAAAGGAGATGTGACCAGCTCCTTTCAGAGAGGTATCAGCTTTCAGACACGTGCTTGAACTGTGTTGCAAAGGTGAGAGATGGATGATTTCAAACAGAGGAATTTTGACTTAATGATACCTAATTATTGAATGTTCTTAGAAATAGAATGTTCTTGGAAATTCTGAGAGTTCCAGGCAAGAAAGGGCCATTAAATCACCTATATATCAACTGCCTCAAGATACGCCTCTGCTCAGAAACTTGGCTCTTCATCTAAAGTAGGTCTCCTAGATAAACTTACAGTATTGCCCTGGATATACCAAGATATACCTAGAAGTCTCTGGTATTTTTTTTTAATACTTTCTTAGAATACAAATAAAAAGAATGTGTTAGAGCACAGTGTGCCCTGTTTGAAATGAGTCATGCCATGACAAGAAGATATATCCAAACCAGCTTGATCAAATCGTATGGAGTATTCTGCACTGTGTCTCAGTTGAGAGTCACAAAGATGAGCAGGGCCTCACTTTCTGGAAAGGCGCAGGGGATGCCTGTGTACGTATGTCTGGTAGACTGTAATGTTACCTTATCTGCAAGGCTGTTTTTAAAGGCAAGTTTTAATACTGCAGGATGCCTGCTCTATTCAATTATCAGATTTTTTCGTGGTTTCAAACTTGGGCTTTGTTTCCTTCCCTTTCTTATGTTTACTTGATGTCCCGATACACCCTTTGTCATTTCCATGCATGGTTTGTGATGCTGCTAGAACAGGATTGCTGCTGTAATGTTGCTGCAGAGAGCCTCAGCTGGGCTATCAGAAATAATAGCATTGGGGCTCTGCTCTCTCAGCACCCCCACGCTCATTTAATGGCTAAGCTCTTTGCTCACTGGCCTGCTAAAGCCCTGTGGAGGATGGATTGTGAGTGCTCTTCTATGTGAATTACTGATCCCATTTCTTATGCCTAGTTCTGGTGCAGCTTATAGTGGAGCTGAAGTCAGACCAGTACTTGCGCTGCATTCTGGATGAAAGCCAAAAAGAGGTCAGTGAAGATGAATTCCCTGCCCTTCCCTTCAGTTCTTCAGAGGTTGAAGAGATGAGAATGAGAGGCCCTGCGAGACTGCAGCTACTGCGTTGGGATGCAGCTTCTGCTGTAGCGGGATGTCCTAATGCCAGTTCTCCTGCTGTGATTTTGGCATCGGTGTCTTCTCTGGAGCTTTCCTATTGCTCCTGTGGCACACTGTGGCTGTATGGCTTCATAATGCTCTAATGAAGCTGTGTGCCTTCCTCAGATTCTTTTCTTCCCTTCCTGTGTCAGTGAAATGAGGGGCTTTCACAGCCTTTTGCTGTCTTTATTCCTAAGTTTGTGGTGGTCCTACGGGGTAGAAAAAATTGAGAAATAGCAAAAGCTGGGAGAAATTCATCTGGTTCATCTGCTCTTGTAGGAGCTGGAGGGGAAAGGGGCAACAAGAAAGAGATTTCTTGGATAAATTAAAGAAACACTGCTGCATTTTGCAGACTTAATAGGTGTGTTCAGTTTTCCTCTGATTTACCCTACATGACGAAAAGGACCTCGTTTAGGTGAAGATTCTGTTTTGGAGCGTTGTGCATCACAGAGAGCTTACTGTTTTTTTGTGTGTTTCTACCTGTGTACTGTGTTCTCAGCTGTGAAACATTGCCGTCCTCTGTCTCCTCTACAGCTGTGCAAAGCAACTACCGGGAGAAGCAGCCTGCCCACATTCACTCTCTTGGGCAAGCTGGCAGATGCTGTCCCAGTCTTTGCTGACATACTGGTGGTTGAGCACAGTGAGTAGCCTGCCACGCTTCACTGAAAGGCTGTAGTCACAGCCCTGATACACAAACATGCATGCACTGTCCTTCCCCTGCTGTGTGCATTTACAAAGGTTGCACAAAAATCCTGTCCTGGAAGATGAAGTAGCATGCAGACCTCCTGGGTTGCTGGTCAGTACTTCAATAGTAGGCTTGGCGTTGTGCTCTTAGCCATCCTGACAAAAAACAGCCTCTGAGAATTGTGTTTGTAGGTATGCCTTGTGAGCAATATACATTTAGTTTTCCTCTCCTTGGTTCAGCCTCTGGGATCTGGCGAGCATACTTAGCTCTTTGTGGAGGTAGCTGGGGTGGTGGAAATCCATATGATAAAAAGTTTTCTCCTCGGGCCATTTTTTACTGTACCTCTGCTCAGAGACTCTTAGAAGCATTCCCTGTGTCCCTAAATGTTTGACTGGATCAGAGGGAGAGACAGGGTGAGGTAGCACAACGTCCACTGGTATTTGTTAATCTGTGTACACCAATCTGTGCAGTGGGCTTGTGCAAGTTGTACTGGTTTTGACTGGGAGAGGATACAGTGAGTGTCTGTATGGTTCTTGGCTGCCTACTGGATTTAAACTCCAGCACAAGTTTTCAAGGGAAGTAGGCTGATGCTTTAAAAAAGTCAGTTCACAAGTCAGTTCACTGGTATGAATACTTGCCATTTCTGTTCCTCACACTAGGTAATTTAGTGGATCATCTGTTGGTGGGCTTGATGTACCCAAATGAAGGTGTAAAGGGTGCTGTCTGCTACTTGTATGGCAAGCTGTACTCCTCTCCTGTTGGCACAGAAAAGCTCTCAGCACACTTTGAAGAAAGGCTGTGCAGCCTCTTCTTGAATACTTTTGGTCATGCTCAGACAAAGGAGCTGCAGGTTAATTGCTTGGGTAAGACATTGCTGAGAGAAACTGCAAGATGCAAGGGAAGGTTTAGAGCAAAGTAGAAATCCTTGGATGGTTTAGATACCCTGATGTGGGTCGGGCTCTAGAGGAGCTGTTTTTCTGCTCGTTTGAAGCAACTGATCCCCTCTGTTACTACACAGCAGTGTAGTTGCGCTCCCCCAGCCTCTGTTGTCCCTAAAGCACCACAGTTGCCCAGCACTGATTAATCTTCAGTTTTCTCAGGGTTTGCATTGTGTTTGACTTGTCTGAATGTGATGTTACCAGACTCAAACTGCCTAAATGCAAACACAATGCACAGACAAGTGGGTTTTGTAGAGCACTGGGACAGAGTAACACATGGAAGGGTCAGTTTCGTGCATTTATTCTTCATATTGCACTTACCAGCTGTTGGTGGAGAGCGCAATTTCAGCCTTCCTGGCACTGCTCGTTGGTAAACCATCCAGGGATTTCCTTTTCCTTGTAGGAGGTAAGCAGGAATTGGATTGCTCCTCAGATCTGCTCAGCTGCTAGAAAAGGATGATGTCTTCTTTGAAAGTTGAGCTTGGGTCTTATCTCTTGTGAATTTGTGCTGACGTGTACAGATGATTTGCATCAATACCTGTAGCAGTGCTCTATACTTTTATACTGAAATTGTTTTTTTGGTTTTTGAATGTGTGGATATCCTTTAATGAAATGCAGCTGTTTCTGTAAGAGCCTGTGAAAGTAAAAAGGGAAAATAAATGCCACGGGTCTAGGAAGTATTCCAGGGAAAATATCTAGTTAACTGCCTGGTCCTTGGCTGCAGCATGGAGAAAAATGCAAGCCAAGAGCTCTAAAGAAACAATTTAAGGGTAAGTACTGGAGCACAGAAGACAATGCAAGTCGAAGGCTCCAGGGGTCATTTACTACTGCACATACAGATCTCTCAGGAATGGGGAGCAATCAGAGCTGGCAAAAAGAACCAGTAACAAGGGGTTGCAAGATGTGTGGCTCATGGCACTTTCTGTATATGCAAGTTAGGGTCTGTGCTCAGACTGCTGGAAGGAGAAGGAAACTGGCAAGTCTTAGGCTGTAAGTACTGCCGAACTAATCCCAGGTCCATTATGATGCTCACTTTTGCTCCCCTTTTTGCAGGTTTGCTAAAGCAGCTGCTGAAATCTGACCATTTTGTATCCATTCTTATGAATAATTCAAAAACAGAAGAAGAGTCTGAAAACTCTGATTTGTTAGAAGGGGAAAATCCACTTCCACTCATTCTCAAAAAGGTGATTGATGAAGTAGTCTTACAGCGTGCAACCTATGACTTTTTGACACATTATCCCTTGTTCTGAGATGAATTGTTGGTAGATGTAAGAGTTTGATAGCCTGTATTGAATTTTTATTTGAGGCATTTGGGTGCTGTTGCCAACAATGATGAGCAATAGGGGCTGCAGTGGAAATTGCGGACACCACCATAGGTCTCCTTATTGTTCATTCCTGCGTCCTGGAGTTTTCCTTGTGGCCTCAGCTGGTTTTACTCACTGACACTTAAGTTCTGATACAGCTCTGGTAGTGCCAGCATGACTAAACGTAGAGGTGGAGCTATAATCTTATTTATTGTGGTTCTCACACTGCATTTTTGACTACACTTGATCTAGTGTTTTATCTTGCCTTGCCTGGTTTAACCAATGAAATGCATGTCAAAAGAGAGACCTTCGTTTATGTTTACATTTTAAAGTTTAGAGGAAACCGTTATTACTTGTACCTGCACAGTTGACTTCCTCACTCCTTTTTGCGTTTGTTTCCCAACAGCTTTTGTTGACCAGAGATGAGATGTTACAGGCAGCAAGCTCTCACTGTATGGCTGCAGTGCTGGTTCACTCTCCCAGCAGATACGCTCCTGCCTTTATCCATGCTGATGTCCCAGGTGAAAAAGTGCAGTAACATTACACTGTCCATCTCCCTGGCTTTTTGTTGTAGGAATCAGTCTGGCTCCATGAAATCCACGGATGACATAATCTATGCAATGACCTTTGAATATCAGTAGAAATGTCTAATGTGATTTTAGAAGCAGTAGTGAAGAATGAGTTTTCAATGGAAAGTATAGAAGCAGCTGTCAGCAGGCAAAATGGGATTTCCTCAGCAAGACTTTGGACAGGTCCTTGAGGTCAAGGAACCTCTTGAAGTGTAGGTGCAAAGGCTAAGCTGGCTGGGTTTCCGTCTATCTTACTAAATATTGTAAATTTTCACAGAATTTGATCTAGTAGATCTGGCTTTAGAATATAGCTTTAGGAGATGGTTCATTGTTCACTGTATTTGCAGAAGACAGAAGCGCTTTGATTTTGCAAATTCTTTTTGAGATGCGAAAGTTCTTAGGAAAAAGAAAGATCAGTGCATCTGTGTTAAAGCTTGCTTTGTGACTTCATTTACGCCAGAGGCCAGAGCCGTAATTCAGCTCCTGCCTAATAAGTTTGTGCTGGGAAGAAGCCTGCCTGGGGAACTCTGCTCTCCAGTCACCGTGTTTTGAAGGCTAGCATGCCTCTGAGTATCCACTCCGTCCTCCATTCCTTCCATTTCATAATACATCCGTTCTCCCTCTGGCTGTCGCTATGATTCCCGCTTTCTTCCTCCTTCCTCTGCTCTATTCTAGGAGCAGCTGTGCCACGCTGTGAGCCTCTTACCAGGGTGACCTTATTTGTATGTGTGTGTTCACAGAATTCCTCTTTGAGTGCCTCATGTGCAACAGTGAAATTCTCATCTGGTCAGTGTATTGCTCGCTGCTTCTCCTCACTGAAGAGCGCCTTTTCTTCTCCAAGTGTCACACAGTCTATGGTGAGTCATCAGCCTTTCTGACAGTGACCGCGAGTAATATTGCTGGCATTTGTTGTGCCTCTAGCTGAATTTCAGCGCTTTACACACAATCACAGTTTCCAGTCAGGATGGATAAAAGACTGAAAATGAGTACCTATCAGATGCATTTGTGATGTCTACCACGGCTTGAATTTACAGTGTCACTGTCCTAATGAGTTTCTGATGAGCATTCATCCACTCTAATAAACAGTTGTCATGACTGTTACTATAACCTGACTGCTAGTAATAACTAGTTATGAGGAGTTACTACTAGGTGTTTCTGTGGAGATGTCAAAGGTGGATTTAGGAAGACAGGCCAAATTACTTCTGCTCTTTTGGACTTCCCTTCAGGAGTGGAGGCTGATGCCTGTTATCAGGGAGCTGAGTGAATATGATGGCTTGGGCAGTTGTTTCTGCCAGTGGCTCGGTTGAATCATTGTTCAAATCTTCCTTCCTTTCAAATATTTGTTTTGCTCCCATCCTGGAATTTGGGGTGTGTGTTAAAATCCTCCTCTGTAACTTCTCGTCAACACTGCAGGCATAGAATCTCTGGTGAGGAGTCTCCAACATGTCCTGCAGTTGAACAATGTGGAGTTACACAAGCAAGGTCTCCTGCTCTTCACTGAAATACTGAAACGGTAAGGGGTTGCCCCCTCCCAGGCTCACACACACAGAGTTTGGCACCCTAAAATGGAAACTGTTGTGCCTTTGAGTTCTTTTTCCAAGGCCAAATATCTACACCTCTTGAGCCTTTGTGTTTGAGGTATGTTGTTGGGCCAACCCCTTATTCCTATGAAGAAGGGCCTGATAGCTGTTTTCAAATCTCGCAGCTTGCCTTCTTTGTGTGCACTTCCATCAGTACATCTGCCTCTCCCTGCTTCCTTGGCAATCTGGGAGGTGAATTCTCCTTTCAGCTGTAGGCATAAAAGGAGGCAAAGGCTAGAGAAGTCCAGGTGTATGTGAGCCAGCTGGCTCCTGCTAAGTGACAAAATAGAGCATGTAAATTCCGTGGCTTCTAGTCCTCTGTCTTTATCTGAGCTAAATTCAAACAGCAAAAACAAATTCCAGGCCAAACTATTAATGCGTTCTGTCAGTTTCTCCCCTTGTTTTCTTCTGAGGAATAACGTACTCTGGCTTGTTTTTCTTCTGTGCTTCCTGTTCGTGCACATATGATCTTGTTCTTGTCGTGTCGTGCTAGTGACAGAATCTTGTTTTTGCCACTTAGGTCCCCCAAGAGAGCCTTGAAGCTGAATTTTGGAAATGTCAGTCAGTTTCTGTAGCAAGTGGTAGGGTAAAAAGGAGAAAGAACAGTGTGATGAGGCCAGTGTGGGATCTGTCAGAAAGAGAAACCAGAATGTGGGAAACACTAATTACAGCATTTACACTTGTAAAACAAAGAGAATGCTCTGTGCAATTACTCTCATTTTCTAGCACGCACGTCCTGTTTCTCAAAGGCTTACATTCAAACTGTCATTTTATTTTAAACTGCATCATATGGAGAAAATGGTCTCATGTCGGAACATCTCTTCTTGGTTTTCCTTGCAGCTGGGTTCCCTTGCTCTGTAACTGACCCTCATGCTCTGATATTATCCAGACAAGATGTACTGTCTCTGTTGGCACTATCAGAAGTGTCAGGAATGGTGGGTAGCTCTCCCTGGAGTGCTCCTTTTGTCTCCCAGCACAACCAGAGTGGCACACAGAGTTTGGGATCCAAGGACAAGGGGCTGCGGGAAGGTGCAGGAGTACTGTATTTATGGCATTTTTTCCCAGGCCCTGCAGACATCATAGTGCACCATATTGCAAGTGGGTTTGCACCTCTTGGATGAGTCAGTAGTACTCCTCCATCCCTTCCTCCCTGCATGAGTCAGTGAAGACTTTTTTTTCCTGATGTGTTTTACTTCAGAGGGTCAGTGATTAAAGGAAGGAAATAGAAGGGATTAATAAAATTAGAGTATAAGTAGAAACAACTTAAAGTTCAGCACATCACTTATGGCTTGGGCCAGAGGCTAGTCCTGGTGCCTGTGTTCCCTGGCCTTATCCCTGCCTTGCCCACCTCTCTGCCTTTTCTTGCAGCAGAACTTGAGGTGACTGCCAAGCTGGATTTGATCCCACTGAGTGGCTAAAGAGTAACTCTGCCTCTGTTCACTTTTGCCCTGCAGCTGAGCTACTAATTTCATTTCTATTGCAGTTGATTCTTCTTTCCCATTTGTGCATGGGAGCATGTTCTCCTGGCTTGCCTTAGTCTGTCATGTCTATGAAAATGGAGTAACAGGGAATGCTCTGGCTTCCAAGTCTGGCTGCTGTCATGCTGTGCTTTTTTCCTTGCTTTGCTTTTGGAGATGCCTTCTGGCAGACCATTAGTGCCTCTTTTCCACATGTAGCTGCTTGTCTTCTCCTCTCCTTCACAACTGTACCTGACTTTCCAGGAGTCAGATGAGCACAGTCTGCCATTTGTACGTCTTTGCCCGGTAATGGGATTAATGGCTTGTCATCCCTCCATGCTCTCAGGCTGAATGCTCAAAGGCGTTGGGTCCCAAAGTGATCAGATGACCAAAATGGTCACTAGGAAGAAAAAATGTCAAAACAATTAAATTATGGTTGCTGGTTTTTTTTTTTTTTTTTCCTCTTTACTTTTCAAGTTCTTGAAAGTCCCTGTCCTTCTGGCAGCATCTGGCACTAGAATCACTGCAGGACTGTTAAAGGACTGTTCTCATGGCATTGTCCTTTTTCTAGGATGGTAGTGTTTGCTTGTTCACTCAGAGATATGAATTGCTGGATGAACCTACAAATGCCAGAGCAGATGGCCTCGGCATCAAGTCCTTCATAGGGACTGTGTTTTGCAAAGCCTCTTTTTCATGTGTTTTTCATGTTAGTATTTATGGGCACAGTACACAGTTATCCAGGCTGTGGGTTCTTTTCATCATACCAGGACTCCAGACCTGCTGAAGTTCAGTCTTTGTAGCAAACCCTCCACCTACTCAAGTTTGAGACTGCATCCTTGTGAGCAGCTGGCTCTGAATACTAAAAATCATGGCTGGAACCGCATGGCTCAGCAGTCCATTTGATCGAATAAGGAGAGGGCAATACAGTTGCTTAACCTGACAGTATTCTCCTTGCTTACTCTGTTTTCTCTTTGCAGACAACCAGTGGAAATTAAATTATTCACGAACCGAGGTGTATGTATAGATGCCATTGATGTTTTGATGAGGACAGTGGACTGCCCAGTGCTGGAGGTGGTAGTGGAGGCTGTGAAAGCTGTGGCAGCTTTTCTGAGGTAGGCAAGAAAGTATTTACAGGTTTTTCTTCAGATAGATCTGAAGAAATGTTGGTCTCTGCAGCTCCCCTGTGTCTGTGTGGGTGAGTGTGCTCTGCAGTGGGAATTCTGGCTGAGGTAGACATGGGTACAGCAGAGCTAGCTTCCCACCCACCTGCCAAGGCTGCCAGGGTAATGAAGCTGTGGTAGGCAGCAAGCTGCTGCAGCAAGGACCTAGCATCCCCAGCAGACTTGTTCTGCTGCTACTGTGACTTCAACACGCTGTGGCCCATCCAAATGAATAAAAGCAAGCATAAGACTGTGCACAGTTCTGTAGTTCTTGATTGTAGTGGGAATGGATGCTGAATTCAGTGAGGATGTGTTTGTGTTCACATCTGGAGAAGACACTATTCAGGCATCCTGACTTTTGTGTGCTGTGCTGGTGGCAGTGGCATATTGCTGTCCTAAGAGGAGTTAGTTCTGCTGGTGTTACCTTCTCATGCAGAATGTCTCCAGCAGAGAACATGTACACTGTCTTTCTTTCTGCTTGTTCAGGAAGGACCATCTGAGCTCCCCTCCAGTCCCATATGAAAAGCTGCAGAAACTGCTGGAGGCAGTGCTGAAGCAATGTGTTGACCTTTCCCCACCACACAGCAGCAACAAGCATGCGGTAAGTCAAGAGATATTGTGCTCTTTGGTAGTACCAAGCAGGATGGGGATGGTCCTCCTAGCACAGCATGTGGAAGTTGCATGTAGACTGTTGTAGTCTCTAGTGTTTCTTTTGATCCTCACACCTTGAGATGGCAACAGTCTTTGTCTATGAAGATGGATGCTGGTGAGTGCTTTTTCTAAATCAGTGAAAATATATGGGAAACCATTTGAGTATGCTGCTCTCTTTATATGTTCAGTGCTGCAAGGCAATTTGAACCTCCCCTTCTTTAGGCCCCCGCCTTGTAGGCTGTGTTATTCAATCTATTTTTTGGCAATGAACATCTCTTACTGTGCCTTCAGACCAAGACAGTCACGTTGTATGCACAGTGATTCCTCAGCAAGGGAATTGTTAGCTGCTGCTTGAACTGCAAATTCTTTCCTGTTCCTGGAATATGCAGTTAATGTGATGTGCTGCTGGGACCTGTGCCCCTGTCAGAAGAGCTCTCATAACTGATGGCCAGTGACAAGACAAGGGCTGAATCTTCTTGCTCTGTGCTTAGGGCCGTGTAAGTTTAGACTGCATGTCTGGAGTGGCAAGAGCATTTTGTGGGGGTACCAGAACTCCAAATGCCTGATGAACTGTCCTTAGGTCCACATTGTTTCTTATCTAATGCCTGTCTTCTCTGCCTGGAGAAAACAGAAGAGCTTTCTGCCTTATAGGTAGATGTTGGTCAGTCTGTTTGCACACACAGAGCTTTGTGTCCCATTTGGGATAACAAGCTTTACAGAAAGATAAATAGGCAAAATAGTAAGGACATCCAGTCTGTGTTTACCGAGAGTAAAGGGGAAGTGATTGTAGCTGTGATAAGGTGTCACAGTATCAAATGGGGAAATATAAGGAGTTCTGAACTGTCAGGCACAAATGCATTGCTGTGTCCTCCTCTGGTAACATTCAGAGAAGACTACCACAGCAGGGTAAGGTTTAATGGCAGATTTTGAGTTCCAAGTGGTTTGTTCACAGTTTGGGCAGACGACAAACTCTGACCCTGCAGTTGTCTTCTGGCTGAACTCAGAGTGCTGTGTTGGAAGGAGGACCAGTACATGGATAATTTCTTACAAATCTGAGCCTAAGTAGTGATTTCTGAGCAGGGAGAGGAACTGTTCAGTGTTGTGTGAAGAGTAAATGCAAGGAACAAAATTAAACAAAAAGACCCAAGTTTTCCCAGAAGGGTTTGAAGCTGAGCTGCTTAAAACTCAGATTAGACCAAACAATGGCAATATACTCTATACTGCCCAAGGGACAGAGCAGTGCAGAACCGGTAGCTTTGTAATTCTGTCTTCCATGGAAAGAACGGAGTAAATCTTTTAACTCTGCTCTCCCTAGAGAGAGTACAATAGTAAAAAACATCTGTGCAAAAGAAGTGATTGAAGTATGTTGTTCTTCCTGCTGCTGGTATCAAAGAGGAAATCAGTTTTTTTTGACAGTGAATACAACATTTTGAAGACTTCTGTCCTTTAGCAGGGTGATCTCCTGTTATCAGTGTCCCAGAGTCTTAGTAGAGTTTCTTGGAGACATGGACAGATATTACTCAGCACCCTGGAAAGTTTCAGAAATGCTTGCAGGTGAGGACAAGGAAGGGATATGGATGAGTATTGTGTGTGTCTGTCCATCTGTCCCTGTGACTGAGTTCCTCTATCAAACCCCACTACTGAAATATCACAGGTGGATTCAATGCATGGCACTTGTCAGTTAAACAATAGAAGGAGAAATATGTAGTGATAGTGAAAATTTTGTCACAACTGTTTGTGTCCCCTAAGAAATGTGATTCAGACCTGTCAGATTCTCTCATGTCTTTGATCATTGAAGAACTGCTTGGAAATAAGCCAAAACTGGTGGTGAGGTAAGAACTGTTAGGAATTTTGTGTGAAAATATCTTCCTGTGCCCTGGGTTATGTGATCTCACTGCTGGAGGCGTTAACCATTCAATAAATATATATCTGTTCTGGTTGCTAAGCTTGTATTCACTCATATCTGTAAACTGTTACTACAAGTTTATAGTCACCAACTTTTCTTGTTTTGCTGAATGAGGGCTCTCTCTCACCCTTTGCTGCATAGAAGGTGATAGATCAGTTTGTGTATGAAACCAGATCTGTTGTTAGACAAGTCTGGTCACCTCAGTTATTTTGCCTTTCATTGCTTGATGAGATAATTCAGTCAAAAGAAGCAAATGTTCCTGTCTACACTGACCCTGTATCTTGGAGTTGTGCTGAAGGAGAATCTGGGGTTCTGTCATGATTTTCAGATTAGCTAAATGACACTCTGGCCTGACTGCATACCTTTAATCTTGCCACACTACGGCCTTCCTCAGCAGATATTTTCTTCAGTGAAACTATGTCTTCCTTTCCCAATGTGTAGTCCTCTTGAACACCATTGCTGACTTTTAATAACTTCACTCAAGAGGTAGATCTGTGCTATTGCTGGATTCTTTTGTTTCCAACCTATTAGATATCTGTGGGGCTCTTCATGGTGAAACTATGGTGGTTCTGACTTCCTTCACAGAGTGTTCCAGAGTGTTCCTCTCTCCTCTGGTACCTGCTGTGTGTTTGTAGGTTAGCAGTGGAATTGCAGAGTGACCCCATGGCCCAGGAGAACGCTTTCACTGCTCCCTGCTCAGAGAGCAAGGAGACGCTGAACAACTTTTCTGAGTTCCTGTTGAGGATCTGTGACAGTGTCTGCATCCCCATGGTCATGGTAGGTTTTCTTTTGGACTTGGTCTGTTCCTTGGATACCTGGAAAGGTGCTCTCAAGCACCAACAGTAGGTGGCACAAGTCTTTTTGTGAAGAGAGCTTGTAGAGTAAACCTAGAATAACAGAGGCATTTGCCACCTCTCCGGAACTAACTTTGGTATTTATTATATGGTTCATGCAAATGGGAGTATATAGTCTCAGAGGGTGGAGAAATTCATAGTGCTGTTTCTTGCTCATTGAATTCGGGTAAAAATTAATGGACTGTGGTAAAATTGCCCAGTGACCTTCAGCAAGGGTGAGCTGAGTCGTTCTGCTCTAAACATTTTAGTGCTGGACTTTAATGCTTGTGTTTGCCACTGCCCAATAAAACTCTGAAGCACAGGTGTTAAGTGCTACTGAAGTCAGCTGCACTTCAGTGTATGTCCTGTGTTGTATACTGTGCTGGAGAGTTAGCCATCGGACCTGCAGGAGCAGTTATATCCACAGTTATAGGGGCAGTAATGTTAGTTGCTGCCAGGCGTTTTGGAGGAAGAACTGTTCCTCCATTTGTTTGGACTTAGGAATCTAGCTTTCTGGGAGGGCAGGAGGCAGGAGGCAAGCTGCTGCTTTCAGTGTGTATTGCATATCACTCATCTGTTCCTTTCTTCCTTCCACAGAACTACCTTGAAAGGGCTGTCAGCTCCTCAGTGATGGAGGTTTTCATCTCAGCACTTAATACCCTCTTTACAGTGGTGCCAAACATGCGAAATAAGTTCTCCAAAAAGCTGGGTATGGGGATGATGTGGAACCATTCTCTCTGTGCTGTTAACTAATGGAACTTGCTGCAGCTGCATGTTGCAGAGGCAATGAGCTTAACCAGACTGTTTGTAGAGGATTATATGACATGTTTGTATGAGTAAGAATGGAGCGCACAGTCATGTTCTGTAGGATGAAAGGGTTATTTGGTCTATCAATAGTGATTGGATAGATTTTATTTTTGATAATTAAATTGTATCAGCTTCATCTTTTCTTCTGGAACATTCAGAACTGATTGTTCCTGTGGATGGAGATTATGCTGGAATTGTTGGTGGGCTTTCATCGTGTAGAATTCCTGTTTACTCTGTGTATTCCTTACTTTTTGTGCATCAGAGAGGTGATGCGTAGTTCCTCTCTTCTACACATGTAGATCCTCCTTTCTCCTTCTGAGAAGACAAACAGAGCTCAGAGTCCCCTCCAAACTAAACTTGGAATAGTTTACTGTGGGAGAGAAGGCCTAAAACATATTCTTACTGAGATGGCCTGCCCTGTTCACTAGGTTTGTGTGGAGATGAGTGGGGATGATTACAGGGCCAGTCTACTGTTTTCCCTTATTATACATATTCTGTGTTCCTTTGACATTTGTGTCTTGCTTTCTGTCTAGCATCCTCTTGCTTCATCCGACTGACACTGGAGCTGAAGGCCAGATTTTGCTCTGTACAAAGGTATTGTGATATGTGTATTGTGAGCAAGTAAAAAAATTCCAGATAGGAAAGCAGATCATGCCTTATTTAATGCACCTAAATTAAACAAGGGAGGCTAAAAGACTCAAGAGCTGTTCTATCTCACAGCAAAATGTCAACAGTAACTGTCTGTGGAAAAGCTGGATGTGTGAGAAGGGAGAAGCAGTCAGGAAGGGTGAGGGTAAATTTTCACAGC
Organism: Aquila spilogaster; assembly: GCA_024606505.1. Taxonomy (NCBI): domain Eukaryota; kingdom Metazoa; phylum Chordata; class Aves; order Accipitriformes; family Accipitridae; genus Aquila; species Aquila spilogaster. The sequence goes on from JANHGO010000790.1 coordinate 17,232, forward strand.
TTTGTGAGAATCCTGTGCTCCACTGTGAGCTGTGCAGACAGAGATAAAGCAGCCTGACTTTTAAATAGTGAAATTGGTGGGTGTTTTGTAGTGAAGTAACAGTAGCATCAGTTCCATCTGAACCCTGGCTTCCAAGGCACATATTACCACTGCTTTTGTTCCCTGTGCCATCATAATGTGTAAGAAAGAGAAAAGAGGAGGAAGACTTCAGCAGGAGGTATTGCAAAGGGTGTTGTGTAGCACAAGGTATGATTTCTAGGTTGAAGAGGACTGGGGGAGACTCCCTTTTGGTCTGCAGGGATGTTTTACCTCCTCTTTCCTATGACTGCATCTAATTAAAAGAGTAAACAAAATACACATCACCCTCATTCAGGTTACCAGTTTGGGGATACTTGTATCTATGAACAGTGTGTGGGGAGTGATCTAGGTTTCTAAATACCTAAATAAAGGATGCTATGGTACATTACAAGGTTGTTTGATTATGTGCTGTTGAAATAACTGGACAAAGAGAAATACCTGGAAATAGAGCTGTTCTCACCCCTTTAGGTAATGTCTTGGTATTCTTCCTTGTTCATCCCTGTAAACACCATTGTGCCAAAACAGTTTGCAGTGGCAAACTCCTCAGCAGCGTTTGCAGTGGAATCAGTTACTGGGAGTTACCTTCGTACAGCCTTCTCTGCACAGTTCAAGGCCCTGCTCTTGCAAGACTTCCTGTGAATACAGGATTTGAAGTTTGTGAGAGTATCCCACTGCATTCGTATCATCCCAAGGCATCTGAAATTACTCACTGTTGTCATCACTACTTGCATCTGCCACATCTGGGAGTTGACTGCTCTCTGGGAACTCTTGATTTTCCTGGAAGCCCAGGTTGGCTCCTGGAGTCCTGTTGTGACAGGGCAGGTGCTTGAATATGATCAGTGAGTAAACCAAAGTTCTTGCAGACAGTTTATGAGACTGGAAGTGTAAAGAGGATGTTTCTAGCCTTCTTCACTGTATCTTTCTACTCTTCTTTACAGTAATCCTGCCTTGAATCAGGCCTGCTCCAGCTTCCTCTGCAACTTGTGTCTGAGCCTTTACTCTGCCACAGAGAAGGAGAGAACTTCTTCTCAAGAAGGCAAGTTTGGGGTTTAGTTGCCAGCCTCTATTTAAGCAAAAAAAAAAAAAAAAAAAAAACAACGAAGAAAACATGAGGAAAGGGATGGGACACAGGGACATGTATGAATTCTATTTAGAGATTTCCTTCTAGCTTTTTAAAAAATGCTCCATTGAGATAAAAGTCAGAGAATGCCTTTAGAAGAGTTTGACTTTACCTGAATGACTGTGTGCCTATGGTTTTGTTTACATGCTGACATTTGCTAGTACAACTGTGGATGGATTAATTACAATAATATTAGTTGCCACAGAGTCACCCTTATCTGGGAATTCAGGTCCTTTCTTCCCTCTGGTATACTGCTTTTCCTGTCTATACTGCGGCTTTGCATTATAGGTAAGTCCCAGATAAGTAAGATGAAAGTTTCCACATCACAAAATCTGCTTTTCTATTGGCAGTGGTTGGTCACTGTGCTGTCAGCATCACCAAAGAACAGGGAATCTCAAACAGAAATTTCTTTTCATCCTTAAGGCTAGCTCTATTATATCAGATCTTACACCTGTATTCATGCCAAATCATGGAGATGCACTTGCTGTTTAATGTACTGATTGCAGACTGAGGTAGTAAGTTGGCTTTGGTATTTCTTATAACCAAAACTTCACTAATTTAATATGCTTGAGTTATAGGCAGACAGGTGCCTTGGTCCCCCCTATTCGTCTCTACTTATGCATAGACCTTCCCCTGTCTGCTCATATTAGTTTTATTTCTAGAGCAAGAGATGTCTGAGCTCCTGCAAAAGAGTCTGCCTCAATTAAACTACACAGTTGCTGAAAGCCTTCTCCTCCTGGCTGAAAACCCTGAACCTCTCTCCTTGGATCAGTCTCTTTGCAACCACCAACACTGCTTCATACTCCTCTTATATTTTGCCTACACCCTTGGAGACAGGTGAGCCAAGAGCATACAAGGCAAGTGGTTGTGTGGCCATTATGCACACGTATCAGTGGGTAAGGCATGTCTGATTTAATTGTTTCTGCTCCAATCTCCTTGAATGCAGGTTTGTCCCAGAAGCAGAATTGTTTTTAGCCATAAGAAATTTTCTCCTGCTAGCGCAGGACCATCGAGACTGCCCCCCTCCATACATACTCAGAGCTGTGCTTTACCTACTTGCTGTCTGTCAGGACAAAGGCAAAGCCCTGGACTCGGTAAAAGATTTCTTTCTTAACTCTTGAACCCTTTTTGTTAAAGTTTCTCTCTGCTCTTATCAACCCTCTTGCAGAAAGTAATTTGATATATGCAGTCAGTGATGAATGAGTGAAGAGTGTGTGATGCATATACACTCTGGAAAGTTAGCTGTGAAAAGCCACTAGGGGATATAAATTTGATTGAATAAACTTGTGTCTGTGTGGGAAGCGTAAATGCGTTGGATAGGCTGTGAATTCACATACAGAATATTATAAATTTCATAGCTTCAGTCTCCTGAACACATTCACAGCCTCTGCAGCAGGCTTTCTAGTGTTCCCATATGGCCCTTTGCTGCTGCACAGCTTTGAGCACTGTATAAAGCCTACAAGTTTCTTAGCCTTTGTGATGCAAATGGGCTTCACAAAAGGATGTTTAACTGATGTATTTGATTGTCTAGTTAAAAGCCAATGTGACTGTTTTTCACAGTAAAATCTCACTACTTTGGCTTTTGGATATTCGCTTATTCGGTTATTTTGTTGTCTCCCCACCCCCCCCTTTCCCTCCCACACACTTACCAGAGGTCATTGTGTACCATAAAGAGGATCCTGGATAATCTGCCAGATCTGAGCTTGATCTACGTTCATTGTCCTCTGCTGCTGAAATTCTTCCTGCACTACCCTGAACTTATGGGCAGATTTGGACACCGGGTCCTGCAACTCTGGTTTTCCTGGAAAGACTGCAATCATATGAAGACTGAAGAAGCTGCTTTTGGCACGTCTGATCAGCTGAACAGTTCTAACCCTTTACTTCCCATTCTGAAGAACAATTCCAGCATTTTACTTATTTTACTGGTATGTGACACACAAGGACAGGCTGTTATCCTGGCTGTAACTTAGGGGGACCACTTAGGGCTTGTGGTTATTAAAGCATTTAGTGCTGCTATTCTGAGGCCAAAGATTCTGCTAGAAGGGCCCATGAGTTTATAAACAGGCTTCCACCTTGCATCAAGCCTAATACAGTTATTGGGATTGTGAGTACGTGCTACCTCTTTCTCTGTCACCCATTCACTGTGATAGAAAGGGAATTTTGAGAGCTGGCTAGAAAGGGATCTGAAGGGTGCTGCTGATGTCTATCATGTAAAGAAATTGTGGGCTTTTTCCTTTCTCTATCCAGACACACAGCTGGATAGTCTAGATTCTTCTGGGGCAGCCTTTTAAGGAATTGCTTTGCTAATTTAGGAGCAATGGTATGCTACTAAGAGATGAGAACATATGAGGAACAAAGAACTTTCAGAAGCAGCATGCGGAGAGCAGGTCTTGAGGGCATGGATTTGTTTGCTTGGGTTTTTTCTTTTGTTTGTTTTTAACTGGAGAGTTTTGCCAGAGATTTTTGCACTGCTCGGAGTTTTCAGGATTGCAAGTAGCACATTGCATTGCTCTTAAAAGATAAAACACAAAACTCAGAGGTCTTCTCTCACTTCCATCTCTCCCACCTGCCCTGTCACACCTCCATTGGTGGACACTTGTCCCATGACTGCCTAGCCAGTTGCATGACTAAATCCTTGTTGATATTTCCACACAAGAACACAAGATTTACATTTATGCCAAAAAACTAACAGCTGTGGTGTTTCTTCTCCAGCCTGTTACAGTAGGAAATTTTTAGATTCTACGTATGTTTAATGTATCATTGAGAATAGAAGCCAATGTCAGCAAACAGGCGTTTGCTGACAATCCATGTTTGAAGCCAGGTTTGATTCTGAGTGGGTACTCTTGTGGCGTTACAGGCTGGCACATTCTGACCTTAGACACTATAAAGTAAATTTTAATATCCCAGATTATGGAAATGACTGACGGAAGGGCTTTTCCATAAGACAGTTCTTTAACAGGGAGATATTACAGAGTAGGTAACGGTATCCAGGTATTTTATACCATTGGCAGAGCCATAATAAAAGTGATCAATGTGTTGACAAATCAGTACAAATTAACAGAAAGTGTCCCAAGAGACTTGTCTACCTTATTACCTTTGGCAGTAGTTCTGGAACCCATCACTCCCCAAACTAAAGCACATCACAAGTCTATCACTACACAAAAGGGAAATGATGGCTCCTTCTCTGAATTGCATAGTGTTCCCGCTTTCCCCTTTCCTGTCCTGCCATGTACTTGTGCAGAAATAAATTAATTTAGCTCTGTCCCAGTCTTTAAAGTGAGTTGTAATAAATCACGGGCTTTGACAGTCTACCTCTAAGCTAGGGAAGAGCATAATCAATCTGAATTTAGATGGCCTAATAAAACAGTGCAATGTCCTGAAATAAATATACTGTCAGATATAAACAAAACTTATGAGGTGAATAACCTCAGCTTGAGAATCCACTAGTAAAGTGGAAAGGCCTCTGCATGGTGGGGTGAAACAAAAATGAATGCCCTTCCGAGGATGATTTATATGCTTTTCTGCTTTTAATAAAAGTCTGGATTATATAGAACAGATGGTTGGTGGCTTCATTTGAGACCTTGAGCTCCTGAGAAGGGAGGAAAATGTTAACACAGTAATGCATTTACCAGCACCAGGAAGGCTGTGGTCCTTGGTAGGCACTACTTTGTGCTATATGTGTTCACCTGGGGATGAAGGTGGCAGTGAGCATACACTGGCCTACTTGTCTTCTCCATGCTCCAGATCTGAGCTGATCTCTCAGAGAGTGGTTACAGGATACTGATATTAGATTACATTCTTGAGTGTCTTATGGAGTAGATATATGTAAGTGGAGCAGATTGTGCAGACAGCTCTCAAGCCTTTATTCCCGAATGTCTCACATGTGGGCAGGAATTAGGCAAGCTAAAGACTTTTTTTTCTGGCAGAGGCAGCCTGTTCTTACCTTAACTGCTTTTCTTGAGTAGGGGTTCCCAAACCCCTTTCTTCTCCATCATCCTGATCTGAATGCACGGCAACTGTGTGATAGGGGAAGGTAGGAGGAAAAAGCTCTGGCCGGGCTCTAGGGTTGGTAATGTTGCTCAGACCAGGTTTTGTTCCTGCTTACCTCATTCTGCTGTACCATTTGCAGTGCAGTAGCCGGGACTACTGGGAGAGGAGAGGAATGGTAGTGCTGATGTAATTTATGTTGACTATCTCATTATGTCAGCACTATGGGGCATTTTCTGCCTTGTCTTTATGGAACTGCATCTATACATGCTGTGCAGGTAAATTTAATATTAAACACCTTAGCAACAAACAAATGCCCAAATTAAGGCTACTGGCTGTGGGATTTAGCTCAGAGACTCCAGACAGAGCTTTCTATTCAGGAAGGCTTGTGGGCTGAATGCTGTATACATGACTCTTCCATTTTCAGTGACTGAGTGATTGCTTGTCTGGTTTATGTACATTTCATGCAGTTTAGCTGTTGTGTTGCTATTGTAGATAGGCTGCCAGCCTGAGTCTTCTGAAAGTGACTAATTATGAACTGACTCACAAGCTTGATTTTAGGCAAGCATCTTAATATGCAACCTGATTTTTCAAAACAACAAGGAGAGCAGAAGTGCCAGAGGCTCTGTGTTCTTGGAAACAGGGCCCAGGCTTTGAGAAATCATTTTTCTAAAGCCTTGACCTTAAAAAAAATGTTTCCTCTACCGTTTTGTGCTGGATGGGGAGGTTTCATAGCCAAGTGCATTCTTTAGACAGGATATTAGTTAGTGATTCTTATCAGAAGAGAGTCCTCCTATTTTATTCAGTACTCCATTTAATCAGGACATACTTAATCTGAACAGTGCTTTATTAGAATGTTTCCCAAGACACCAGATTAGTGTAATGGTATTAAATAGCAGTGATTTTTCCCAAATCAGGGCAGAAAGGTAATGTGTGTGCTTCTTCCCTCCCAGGACCTGGTCTGCTCAAGTTCTGTGGAGGTGGCTCAGAAGGTGTTGATGGCTCTAAGGACCTTTCTGGAAAGAAATGAGGATGTATTTGTCTGTGACCTCCTCCGAAATCAGTTCCTACATATTCTGCAGCAGCTACTGGTAGAGAGTAGCTCGGCCTCCTTGCAAGGTGACTCCCCTCTTTGGCTTGGGTCTTGTTGTGTGATCAACTAACCAGGGAGGTGGCTGGAATCATACAGTCTGAGATAAAGTGTTTTTGAGCTGCTGATGTACCTTTGGTACTTATCTACATGAGGAAGCGTACAAACAGAACTGTACTGATTTAATTTTGTTTTCCAGAGATTCTTGCTTTGAAGTGAGAGAGTCTTTTTCAGATTTAAGATTGTTCTTTTATCAAGGTGTGCTTGTTAAACTGAGGCAAGTTTATATTGCCCTAGGTATTCACCTGGAGAGCTGTGCTGATAAGCCTTCCTGAAAGACATAATTCTTTCTACCTCTTCTCTGTGCAAAGGCAGCTGGCTGCGATGGTTTCCAGGGCACAGAGGCTGGGCACAGACATCATTTGAATCGTTCATGATATTGATCCCCAGACAGGATCAGATTTCACAATTCTGTTAATTCTTTCAAACTTTTAGCAGGGTTGTGATTGGAGGAAATCTCTGTTTTCCTTGCTAGTCCTGGCAGTGGAGTAGGGACTGTTATCCTATCACTAAAGGTGCTGTGCAAAGCTGCCTGTGAGCTTTAATTGAAAGAGGGAGCAAAGCTAGGTTGTCCTTGGCTCCTCTAGGATAGGAGTCCAGCACAGCTTTTGACTGTCCTTGAGAGAGGCACTGACGCTACTAACTGCTCTGTTTGGGGGTTTTCATTGCCCAAAGTTGGGATGGAAGCTTCAAAGGCGCAGTTGTTTTGCCCTAGCTTGAGGAAAGTCTGGTAGGCTGGAGAAGATGGGATGTTAAAAGTAGGATCATGATAGAGTATAATGCTGTGAGATGTGCATAAAGAAGGCGATGCTGGCATCTGCTAGATCTGTTTTGGAATTGTGCACATCTTGAATTAATTAGCAAGGTTACTGGCAGCCTCATCCTGAAAGACAAATTCCATCAAGAATATATTCATGTTTAAGATACCTGTAAATATTCTGTCCTCAAAACAAAAAACTCCTGAGCCTTCATGAAACCACTGTCTGGAATTGATAGTTGCTTGCTGTAGGTATGGGTCTATATGGTACAAAATCCTTACCTGTTTGCAGTGCTGTAGAGGAGTGAATGTACTAGTGAGGGATGTGATTGCTCTGGGAAGCTGGTGGTCTGAACAGCCCCATTCTTGCATACAGACCTGCCATTTGGGCCTCACACCTCTCGTATCTCTGTTCTGCCCAGTGCTACAGGATGACAATTTTCCAGCCTCACAGGATGCAGAACAAATGTTGCGCAGCCAAGTATTCTGAGCTTCTGGGCTGCTATCAAGGCATAGACTTCCAGCGATGGTCAAGTGGGAGGGAAGAGGGTTGTCTGGAATGGGCTGGTGATTCTAGCTTATTAAATATGTGAATTTGAATGTGTGGTGGCCATGCCCCTTACATGGTTCACTGAGGGTGTAAATAATGACCCCAGTCTCTTTCTTTCCACTTTTCCAGTTATTCCTAGAGTGATATTGGCAGGATCCAGCATGTAATTCAGGCCAACCCATTCAGGCCTGTTCCAAAGGGACTGTAGAGATGAGAATGAGACTGGGAGGAAATGGGTGTGTGTCTGTGTGAAAGAAAGAATACTTGCTCCCTAACTCATCCTCCTTCTTGAGAAACAAAGTTAACAATTCTTGGTGTGCTTAGAGGTAGAATTTTGAAGTTCACTGATAAGCTAAACTGTCAGTACCCTTCTTAGCTAACAGGAACCTGCCCATTCTGCTGAACCTCTTATTCCTGGTGCAGCTGCGGAGCAAGGGCATGAGGGAGCTGGACAGCACAGACTTCAAGTTGCTTCACCAGGGTGAGTCTGTGAGCATACATCTTCTCCCAGGGGCTTTGATCTGTTTCAGCAGTTATTACATAAGATGACTAGGGACTGGCTTTTCCTCTTTTGAGAGGTGTACCTTGCATTACACTTACTGTTGTTTTAAGATACTTTCATAGCCCAAGTGTTGCAAAGAGCCCTTGTTACCAGTTTAGGCAACAAAATGCAGTTTTTCTGCCTCTAGCTTCTGCAGTACATTTGTCGTTTGAAAACCTTACAAGGTGGCTAAAGTATTCTTATGGCCGTGACTTGATTTCAGAGCCTTGATTTCAGACTGCTGTTGATTTCAGTCTGTGACTGCTGTTGACGTGATGTTTGATGTGCTGATGTGCTCTGCGTATCATCCTTCCCTATCCACACTTGCTGTTGTGGTTTAACCCCGTCAGGCATCAAAAGACCACACAGCTGTTTGTTCATGCCCCCCCAAGTGGGATGAGGGAGATATTGGAAACAAAATAGAACCCATGGGTTTAGATAAAAACTATTTACTAAGACAGAAGAGGAAAATGGAAACAAATATGCAATGATAACAATATATATATGTTATAATATATACCCACAATGCAATTACTTGTCACCTGCCAACTGGCACTCAGCTAACAACACAACTGCCTCCTGATCGACACCCCACTACCAACACAAAGTCTCATTCACCCACCCACCTGATGCACAACAAACCCTGAGCAGCGGCTGCCCCCAACCAGCTCCTCACAGCTTTACGGCTTTCCACGTGATGTTACTTGGTATGGAACAACCTCATGCCTAGTTCAGGCAAGCTGTCTAGGCTCCGCTGTTTTGGCTGAAACCAGGACACTTGCTAGCACAGTGCTGAGATTCTGGCCCCAGGGGTGTCTTGTGAACCAGCCAGCAGGGACCAGCAGCCTAATGTACCCGGACTTCCCCTGGGGTGTGAATTCAAATTACATTGGTCCCAGCCATTGGCAGGACTTGCCTGCTCCACCCCAGGGATGCAGAAGAGAGGAGCGTGTTTGTTTATTCTTCATATCCTGACCTGCTCTTGTCTGCTGATTGTAGATGAAGTAGATGACTTCTCTCCTCTTATCTGGTAATTGAAGACTCGTGCAGGCCATCAATGAAGGATACTAGAAGAGTGTTCAGCTGACCCATCCTTTCACCTCTTTCTGCTCTGACAAATTGATTTCTACAGAAGACTTTGAAGGGCTATCACTTTGAATTAGAAATGTTCCATGTCTCAGGGCTGCCTGTGTTGTCCTTGTAAGGAAGCAGTGTTTCTCAGACATTCATTAGCCAAGGGAACTGGGATTGTGAAGGAATCATGTCCTTTTTATACCAGCTCTCCTTAGCCTCTGTAATTTCAGAGCACAGCTTAGCTGCTCCCAGAAGTCACATCTCCTTCTACTTTTGCTTTCTGTTCTGTTTTTTTTTTTCCCAACACAACTCTCTCTCTGCCCCAGCCACCCCTTCATTCTCTGCTTTACTCCTCAGTCTATGTTCTTGAAGGAAGAGTGTTCTTCTCTGATGAGGCCTACACAAAAGCAGCCTGTAGATGGAAGGGGTGTAGGGAGACTTGTCGATGTGTATTTTTATTTTTTTGGAGAACTGCTTACTTAGAATTTAAGCTTTCCAAAAGATCTCCTACGATAGCGGTGCTAAGCCCTGCAGTCCTGGATTTCCCTCACAAATTTTTGCTTAACACTGTTCCTAAATGTCTGTTGTTTTTGTTCCCCCTCCCCACACACACACCTATTATCATCCTCCAATGCACTGTCTGGTCTTAAAGCAGACTCTTTAGGGCCTGTTGCTTTGTCTGTACCATGCTCTGTTTAATTTTGCTTCAGGTTGTGTTGCTGTTGTCTGAATTCACTCCCCACTGACTGTCTTTCTTGGTGTCTGTGTTACACATGTTCTTTTGTTTCCAGTCAGTAACCTCTGTGGGAAATGCGGGCCGAAAGACACAGACCTCCTGCAGCCGTCCTTGAATTTTCTGTACTGTAGCCTTCATCAGACAACACCTTGTAGTCAACAGAGAGGTGAGGCAAGATTGTATTGATCGGTGAGTTAATCTCTGCAAGGTTGTGGCTTGGCCATCAGAGATTGTATTCTAAATGTCTCAGCAGGAAAGGTGGATTTCTCCTCTTTCTGATGCAGCATTACAGTTAACAAACAACACTTTGTGTTTGGGATGATTTTTTTTCTTTTTAGATTGAGGGTTTGGTTTTGTTTTTGCTGCCTTCTGATGATTCAGGAGTTGGCTGCTGAGAGGCAGAACTGCTGTATTTTTCTTCCTCATAAAACACAGCAGTGGGGCTTTGGTGCCTTGTTGAATTGTCCTGGTAATTGCCATGGTTCAAAAAATTAAACAATAATAGAAGCAGCAATAACCAGCCTCCTAGCTGTGTTGGCTGAAGGCTGGTCATTTTATTAGCAGCCTGAGCGGTCGCTCGTGCTATGGGGGATGAGTACTGGTATAGCTGGACAGCCTTAGCTTGACGAGCTGTGGCAGCTAGGGCTGCCTCACAGCAGCAGGGGTGTGCTCTGCAATTCTCTTCTGCTTGTCAAGCTGATTTAACCTGTGACATCCCATCAGCCTCTTTGATTCATAGTGCTGCAGCCCAGATGGGTCTGCCACTGTGTTGCCAGTTCCTCTGCTTCCATTGCTGTAACCACTCCCACTGGGCATGTGCCACCATCCGGGAGTCAGTGTAGAAGTAGAGCACTGGCCACTTCTCTTGTTCAGGAATATCTTAAGCCGGCTGGATGGCTTTCCCTTCTGCAAGTTGGCTCGATTTTCCATGCAGGAGGGAAGATTTAGATTAGATGTTGGGGAAGTTTTTCACTGAGAGCATGGTGAGGTGCTTGAACAGATTCCCCAGAGAGGTTGTGGATGCCCTGTGCCTGGAGGTGTCCAAGGGCAGCTTGGAGGGGGCCCCAGGCATACTGATTTAGTACTTGATCTAGAGGCTGGCAACCCTGCCCGTGGCAGGACATTGGAACCAAATGATCCTTGAAGTCCCTTACAACCCAAGCCATTCTATGATTCTATGATTATGATTCTATTTTTCCCATACAGCAGTGGCAGTGCTGCTCTCCAACGTGTCCTTGCTCGAGCTCCTTCAGAAAGTTTTGGAATGCACCTGGATGTGGTCTTTTCCCTCTGAACCTACTTACCTGTCATCTGAGGATGCCTTGCTAAGCTCAGGATGGCTGTTGGCTGCTTCCCTCCTAATTTATCAGCATCGATACAACACTGAGGTTAGAGCCATTCTAGTGTTCAGATCCATGAACTCGTGAAAACTTTAAAAAACAATTCTTAGCAGGGGAAAGTGGTTTGCTTTGGCCTGGAATCTGCTTGTCCTTCTTGCTTTTTTATTACTGTCTACAAGTTATTCCTTGCTGCACTTCTCCAGCTGGACTGGAAGCTAGCATGTTGCTGAAGGGTGAGACACAAACCATTGCAGAGTTGGAGATGGGCAGAAATGCTGAGTGGGGAAACACACCATACCCAGCCCTCCTGGTCCAAACCACTTTCTTCTTCAGGATAGAGCAAAATACATTTTAAAGCCTTTGTCAAGGGAAAACTCGGAGTGGGAGGAATAGCTCCCATGCTTTTCTTTTTTGTAGTAAAATGATCAACAGTCACAGTCCAAACCTCTCATTGTCAAATAAGTACTTAATTAGCAAGCCCATATGAATTTAGGCAGCTGTCATTGTATTTGATGCTTTGCAGGCCAACAAGAGAGCTAAGCTGGAGTTGTCAGCTGCTATTGGAACTACAGGTTAGAAGGAATGGAGAACTTTCAAATGCCCACACAAGGCAATAACACTTCCTTCTGAAGTATTTACCCAGGCCTGTCTTCCCTCTCTTGTAATGGAGTTAAACAGCACATTGCGAGTTTTAAACTGCTCCTGTGGTTATGTCTAGTGGGGTGTATTCTTTGGTGCATCTGCTTATGGGTGATAAAGTCACATTAAGGGCACGCGTACATAAACACAGGTAGGCAAAGATTAGTTTTTTAATGTTGAGGGAAGACTTTTGAAAAGACCAAACTAGGCTGAGTCTGTACCTGTTACTTGATTGTTGTGCTGCCTCTGGTTAAGTGTCACATTGGACTTGTAGGGACCATCAGCTGTGTGAATGTATGGGAACATCTGCCTGCCTCTGCTTTATTAACTGCTGAGCACAATTTACCTTCTCAGTTTTCAGGTCAGGGGTGTGTCTGAATGGTCAATGTTGTGCCAGTCCCAAAAGGGACTCTGTTCAGGTGACTAGTGTTGAGTTTCATCTTCTGGGAATGACTCACAGCTCATATTGATCCTTGAAGTGCAATCATTTAGTGGCTTATACACTTGTTGTTTGATTTCATCAGTACCTTACTGGCTCGATATGTTATGATCTGCAATCTAGAATCCTCTGCAAAGAAATTACAGATACAGATGGCAAATTGAAGTGGTTCAAGGATGTTTGAGTGTTTCTAATCTTCAGCACTTCTGAGCTTCAATGTTTCCAATCTGCTGAGGGGAAGAAGAGAGGATAGGAGGAGGAGTCACTTCTCTGCTTTCTGCTGCATGCCATTGCTAAAGCTGCAACCTGGGGGCCTCTGTAGAGAGCCCTTGTAATTGCGAATGTGGACTGATGCCAGGCTGTATTTCTGAGCCTGCAGTTCGTGGCTCCAAAAATGTGAGTTGCCCACATTCACCTCAGGTGAGCGTTAATAATGAGGACTTGCCTGGCCGTAGCAAGCTTGTAGTCTTCAGTCTTCAATCACAGTCTTAGCTGTGTTACTGCTAGTGGCTTTAGCAGAAGCTTGTGGGTAAACTTGGGTCATAGGTGGTAGGCTACTAAAGGCTTTGGCTTGCCAATGCTTGGACAAGTAACAAGAGCCACTCTGCTACAGCAGGTACTCTTAGCTCTTGTATTGAACATTCCTCTTTTCACAAAGACAGCTGGAAAGAATCAGCTCTGTGGTCCTGATGCCCATGCTCCTGTGCCACCTCACTGCTTGCTGAAGAGAGCAAGTTTGAACCCCTCTGGGACTCTGTGATCCTTCATGCCATCACCGCTGGATGGCTGCTCTGTGAGGGTAACAGGGTACTGCAGACTCCTCTCTCAAGCCTACCTTTCCTGTTTCTCCTTGTTCCCAAGTTCCTAACCTCCTCTGCCTCCTTTACCTCCATCTTCATGTGCTCATCTATAAGGAGGTTCTTAGCCTTGGGCTCTCTGCAGGCTTCCCATGCTGAGCAGGCAGGACCAGAGCTTTGTTATCACTGCTGGCTTTTGGCTGCCTGGCTCGGCAGCTGAAGTATAGCCAATGTTTGGTGATGGCTGTTGCCATTTTTCTTCATTTCATTCTTTTGCAGGTTCACCAGACACTCTCTCTCGACCTAAAACAAGTCCTGAATGCAGTCATCTTCAGGAATAAGAAGCCAGTCCTGCTGTTAGGTATTTTGTGTCTGTTATGGGGATTTAACTGGGAGCAGCTGCTTATACGGTGTTACAGGCGAGAAGGGAGATCTGGTGACTGTGGGCTGCAAAGGTGCAGGTGTTGGTAATCTGGAAGCTTTGAAACTAGATAACTCATTGTTAGAAGGGGCGAAGGGGAACTGTCTGGAATTCTGCTGTCTGTTTGGACAACTCCTCCTCGGAGGCTGATGGTGACATCTGGAACTGAATGTGAACTGGGACAGTGTCACATGTGGTGGAGGTGAGCAAGGGGTCTTGTTGCCATTCCTACCTGCAGCTGCGAGCAGGTGCTGGGCAATTCCATTGGGCCCTTAAGTCCAAATTTTCTCTCCTCACCTCTCCCATGCTATTGCACAGGCACCAACACACAGGACAGGGGAAAGAAAAGCACTGATACATTATTGTGGCTCCCTGTCTAGTGAGCATCATGCAGTTCCTGAGAGCCATCCTGCGACAGAACTTCTCCTCCCTGCTGGTGACTGTTGTCCAAAACACAGCCCAAGGTGCTATGCAACCACAGCCATCATCGCTGGAGGATGCTTCTTTGCACCCCCTCACCATGCAGCAAGTCTTCTCCCTTGGTGTCAGCCTGCAGAACCTTTTGGTGCATGTCTATTTGCAGGTATATAAAACACCAATTTTGGAAAATCACACATAAACTAACCTGAAGAGAAATCGCCCTATTGCAGAATGAAAGGAGTCTGCTTTATCTTTCCTTCTGCCTGCATTTTCCACCCCTTATAGACATGTGATGAGGAGGAGGGAAAATGCTCTTGCTGCAGTATGCACAGCATGGTGTAGTGTGAAAGAATGTAAATCAAGCTATGTAGAACTCCCTGCTGCTGAACTGGAGAGCTTAAATTTTGTGTGCTAATGACAATCTCTGTTACCCATCTCCTGCTCTGCAGGGGCTCCACACCCATAGGGACAGAGGTGGGAAAAATGTATCGAATCTCAGTCCCTCCTCTACAGCAAGGTACTGGGGGCAAAAGTACATCAGCTTACATTTACTCACTCAAGTGATGTTGGGCTCCAGGGGATAGTACATCGGTTTACATTTAACTCTCTTAAGCAATATTGGGCTCCTATCTTTATTCTTTGGAGACAGTTACTCAATTTTTTCATCTCAGAATAAGTACTCGTGCCTTTGTCTGGCTCCTTGACATGACGGATAATTTGCAGTACGTTACATCCTGTGAAGGAGGTGAAGGCTGTTATTTTCCTGTGCTGCACGCTCTTCAGAGCCTGCCACTTTATGAATTTTCCTTTTGCAGTAGCTGTTGACTTCTTGTTTTTCCTTCTTTTTTCTCCCCTCTTGGGATTCCAGAAAGACTTACTGCTTTCTCAAGCTGTGGTTGCCTGTCTGGAAACCTTACTGGAATACTTGTATGTGAAGAACCAGGATGTTGGTAAAGTCTTCCCGCCCTTCCTTCTACCGGGTTTCCCTCTTGCAGTGATTTTGGGCTCTTTAATCTCCATCCTGTAATGCCCTGGAGCATATGCCTGATGAGTTTTTGCCCAATAGGAAAAAGTATTTTTGTAATCAAAGTTAATCATGTGCTTTGTGGGATGAAATCACAGTGCCTGGCTCACCTGTAGGAGTCAGCCCTCACTTGGGCTGTGAATAACAAGATGTTCTCCAGAAGAAAACAGTCAAAGATTTAGGAAATGAAGCAATATAAGAGTAGTTAGTCTTCCACTTCCAGGCCAATTTAGCAAACCTTTAGACCATAAAGATAGAGGAGGGAAGATCTGAATATGACGTGTCTTCCACATGGAGATGTTGGCCACAGTTTGTCCCTGAGGGATATGAAGGGAGAAGAGAGTAGTAAACAGCCTTAGAGAATGGAAGCTGGAAATTCTATATTTCCAGGGGCAAATACAGACCTTGGTTTCAGGAGTCTCTGTCAGACCAAATGTATACCATATCAGCAGTATCACATATGACAGTGTTGTACAGCTGGGGGAAGAAAAGACCCTTCTGCTCATTGTCAGCCTCCTGTCACAAAGTAGAGATGCTGGCTGTGTTCACAAAACAGGAAGTTAGTTCTCTGTACTCTGCTCTGTTCAAATCAGTCATGTAAACACAGAGAGGGGAATGGAGTGAATGAATGCCAGGCAAAAAAGACATTGTTGGGAGAGAGGAAGCTGTTGAATGAAAATATAATAGCGCAGATGAATGACAGCCAGTAGCTGAAGGGAGTCTATTAAAAGGCGCTTATGAGGACATTACGCTGATTTGGGATTAAGATAACAAAATGTTTCAGTTGAACCCTTCACTTTGCCTAAATTCTTACTGTGGTGCAGTTCACAACACTGACAACAAGAGTCTCCTTATTCCAAGTGGAATGAGGGTCATGTCATCACAGTGCTTGACTAAAAGAAGCGAGAACAGTGCAAAGACTGTGGCCTGGACTCTGCCCGTAGAAGTTTCCTCGTTTGAGGCTTTCTGAAATCCTCTCGTGGTCCAGAGATATTTGCAGATGTGCAGAGCAGGCTCAGTGCATAGTGCTGGTACTTTCTCATTTCCAACAGCTGGAAGACCTCCCCTAACACTTTCCTTGATTTTTCTTGGTGTTCCTTTACCATGGACAAGATTGTTGTAGTGGGAACAGGGAGGTTATGTGACTGCCAGTGGAAAAGGAATCTTTCTGAAGCAAAGGGCTCAAACCCATCAGTGAACTGTCGAGGTATACAAAGTTATATCAGCTGATCAGTTGTCCATCACATGCTCTTAAACAGCAATAAGTACAAGGTAATACAACTTAACGTTAGAGTTCAGTGAGAGATTTCATACTGTCACAGGTGGTGACCTTGAGTTTAACCTCTGTTTATCATATACACTTCTAATTAGGAACATTTTCTCTACTGATTGTTTGCATTGCTGCCATCAGCCTGGCTGATCCCTGTAGTATGCTCTCTGATGCAGATCCAGGCTCAGTTTGTGCAGCTTACGTTATAGGTCTTCCTTCATTCCCCAACGAGTATTCTGCAGCTAAATAAAACCCATGGTCAGGAACCTTGTCCTCATACTGAAACCAGAGGGTATTATTTTTAAAACCTTGGGCTAAAGATATCCCCTTACTATTTTATGACATGAACCCCAGGAGAAGGTTTCTCTTCCTGTACAAGCACAAAGGTGGACAAAATGTATTTTCTGTTTTAAAAAGCTGTTAAGCTTTGGTCCTCATGACTAATCGCTTGTCCAAAGAGTGACAGATTTTAAAGCAAGTAAGTATAGAGCAAAAAACCCCCTTAGTGTTTCACAGCTTGGGAGCTAGAAGCGAAAACACAAGGTCAGAGTTGAAGACTCCTTTTCCACGTCCAGCCTGTCACTTGTCAGATTTTAAAGCTGTCTTTCAATGGCTTTTCCTTATCTCCCAGCACTACATGTTGCTTCGCAGCCCTGGCACCGATTCCTGCTCTTGACACTGCTCAGTGGGAGCCGGAAGTCCATTCTGCAGCCAGAAATTCTCAGGCTCATGACTTTGGTGAGTGAAGGGAGGGTAGACTGTTCTGTTTTTTCTTCTGTGTTGGTACAGTGCATCTGAGTTGGTTACTGGAACTTACTTCCTGCACATACACAGTCTCAGATACTGCTGTGTTTTTGTCCATCAGTATATTTGTGTCCTATAATAATTATACTTTGAAGTGAACTTCCTTTCCGCACTGCAGAAACTTACTGCTTGTAGTGAGCACATCCTGTGCTTTTGGTCTTTGTAGCATGGATTTGCATCACCTAGGACCCCTGGGGAGGAGAGGGGAAGACTACAGAGAATGTGCAACTGCTGTTGCCAGCATGGAAACGTGCTGTGGCTCTTTGGAGAGCAGGGCTCTGCTTGGCATCACAGCTTCTCTCCCCATCTTTGACCTTACAAACCTGACTTTTCAGGTCAGGGAATTACTGCAGTGTATGATCCCAGTGTATTTGGGGCCTACAAGCAGGAGAGGGAGTGTGCTCCTACCCAGCAGAAACACTGATGATAAAGCCTTTGTGGTAGTGGATGAGAGGAAGGGGTCATTTACGTGAACCTTATCTCTCCAAATACATGATGTGTCTATGGATCTTTGTCATTCTTATTACACTTTAAAGGGATACTTGGTTCATTTTGATTCTTGCCTGACCTAAACCAAAACAAGCTATAACAAGTTGTATATGTATCTATACACACATATATATACACATATATACATATAACAAGTTGTATGTAACAAGTTATATACAACATGGATATTTGCACTGGTTCTATGAGAAGTGGTATAAAATCAGGCCTGTGATTAGCATGCTGCAGCATCCTTTAACATAGAAGAAGTCTTTTCAGGTGACGTGTCACTATTGGAGTCTGTGGGTCATTTGCTAATTAATGCCTCTCTTGTTTCCTTTGTTCAAGTTTCTGAAATATCAGAGCAGCAATATCATCTCTCAAAAAGAAATCAGCCAGATTCTCCAGGAAGTGGCAGAAGCCAACTTATTAGAGCTGCCAGAGGCCACATCTCGGGCTCTTCACCTCTTCCTCTGTCAGGTAAGAAAGCAGTGACTGCTTAGGAAATTGAGAAGGGAGTTCCCTAAGGGGTTGCTTCAGCCTTTGATGGGGAGCCATAAGCTTCCTCTGAGGTTATAGTGAGATGATGAGAAATCCTGCAGCTGCTAGCTTGGCCTACTGCCTTGAGGGATGATTGGTGAAATGGGAACGTGACTGATGCCAGCAGCTGCCTAAACTGTGTTGTCAGTATTGTCATGGGCCCCTTGATCAAAGTTTGGAGGTCTCATTGCTCTGGCTGGAGATGCAGGAGGGAACTATGAAAGAACAACAGTTTGCTGTTTGTCTGGAAACCATTCCTTCTCCTGACTGCTCAGATTCAGAGCAGCCATTGTCAGGTGGAGCCAGTGCAGGCACGGACCATTCAGACCTTGCTGGAGCACCTTCCAGGGCAGACAAGCACCTGTGCAAAACATCAGGACATTGTGTATCCTTTTGCTGGGCAAATGCCTTTGATAGGAAGAGTGAGGGTGGGAGCTGTAAGGGAGGTAGAAGGGATACTTACAAAGGCAAACAGTGCAAAAAAGTTAGCTAACTTCGGGATTAAATACCTCAGCATTCTCAAATTTGAGAAGACATTTGGGAAACAAAGAGATATTTGGGATGAAAGATGGCTGTCTGTGCTGGGATTGCATTAATCTGTAAGGCAGAGATGGTGTAATGAAAGGGGGGCAGGCTGGGGCACCTGCTGACTTCAAAGCAGTAGCGATTCCCATACTGATTTCCCTGGAGGCTGAGCAGCCGCTTAACCTCTGTCTGTGAGCTAACTAGCACCGCTAAGCATGTGAAGTCATAGCAACCCAAAGGTAACTCCAACACTTTTAAAGTACAGCAAGCGTTCAGAAACTGCTGAGTGGAGTTACTGAATTTCTCTTTGCTTCACCTGAGCAGCGGAGTCCCCTGCTGAGAACCAAATCCTCTTCTTCTTCACGGATGGGAAGGAGGGGCGACTCCAAGATTTCTTTTAGAGAAAGAGGGAGCCTGATGCCCGTGCTAAATTCAGTGCTTGTTTATTTCTGAAACTGCTTTTGCCTTCCTGTTTCCATCATGCCATGTTGCATCAGATAGGTAGCAGATATGGAACGGGCCCCAGCAATGATTTCCTGTTGGGTGGGGGACTTCCCCCCTTGTGTCTGCGGGGTGACACTGTCCTCAGCCGTGGGCAGGGTCTGTGGCAGGTGAGGTGAGCGTTATCTGTGAGGAGTGGCTTGTCCTCATGCCTAGTCCTCATGTGACACTGCCTCTCTGCAGTGGGAAGCTCGGGGTTGTCCCCGAGTGGAAGTTCTCATGGTCAAGACGACGTAAGCCCCATCAAGTTCCCCTTCGCCATCTTTGCTGGTCTGTATGAAGGTGAGGGAGGGTGGGTGTAAGTCTTGTTACATTGCTAGAGCGCTTTGGATACCTCTGTTTTATCGAGAAAAAACTTTCTTCAGGTTCACCCCCATGAACGTTCCTCATGGGTTGGTGAGATTTCCATGGTTTGGGAGAGGGATAGTTCAGTAATGACACGATGATACTCGTGGGTCCCTTCCAACTTGGGATATTCTGCAATTCTACCTCCTGTCAGCACTGTGTCAAATGTGGGAATTCCAGTGTCATGCTGGAGTTTCAGCTGTGCCTTCCCTTTGGTTTCCACTCATGCCATCAATGGCAGATGTCTGGGCAGTGTGGCGATATCCCTGTCACACAGTGAAGACTGAAGTGAGAAGATGGGGCACACACGACAGAGTGATGAGGGATGGAATGGGAGACCGCATCCCGCCATTTATTCCCAGTAAGTTGTAGAGAGGAAGTGGACAAAGGAAGTTAGTTTGTTGTTAATTTCTTGTTGGATATCGTTCATAAAGCACAGTTCCTTAAACGGTTCCTTTTTGTGTTCCGTGTGGGTTGCTGCTTAGCTGACACTCTGCAGATAGTAAACTGCAGCACTGCTGGATGGCACCTGCGATGGCAATGGGCTCCCCACCTGCCTTGCTGCGGGATGGGGCCATCCTTGCTCTGTCCTTCCCATGGACCAGCAGGGGGCTGGGAAACGAGCTGTGTCTCACTGAAAGGGGAGAATCAGACAATCTTTTGAGCTGGAAGGGACCTTCAAAGACCATCCAGTCCAGCTCCCCTGCAATGAACAGGGACACCCACAGCTCCATCAGGTGCTCAGAGCACCTCCAGCCTGACCTTGGGTGTCTCCAGGGAAGGGGCATCCACCACCTCTCTGGGCAGCCTGTGCCAGTGCCTCACCACCCTGATTGTAAACAACTTCTTCCTTACATCCCGTCTAAACCTCTCCTCCTTTAGTTTGAAACCATTTCCCCTTGTCTTATCCTAGCAGACTCTGCTGAAGAGTCTGTCCCTTCTTAGAGTCCCCCTTTTAGATACTGAGAGGCCGCTCTCAGGTCTCCCCGGAGCCTTCTCTTCTCTGGGCTGAACAGCCCCAGCTCTCTCAGCCTGTCTTAGTAGGAGAGGTGTTCCATCCCTCGGATCATTTCAGTGGCCCTCCTCCGGACGCGCTCCAACCGCTCCATGTCTCAGCTGTACTGAGGACTCCCCATCTGGCCGCAGCACTCCAGATGGAGCCTCACAGCGCAGATCAGAGGGGCAGGATCAGCTCCCTCCCCCTGCCGCCCGCGGCACGCCTCGGGGCCCACCCGGGTGGGTGCGGCCCACACTCGCCGCCTTTCCGCCTTTCCT
>JANHGO010000791.1:0-38034 GCA_024606505.1 Aquila spilogaster
GGTATATTGCCTTTTTTCCAGTCACCAGGGACTTCACCTGATGATTATGACTTTTCTAGGATATCAAGAATTATCCTGCCTCAAGTGCAACATCTTGCACTTGGCCTTGTTGAACCACATTAGGTTCATGTGAGTGCACTTTCCCAGCCTGTCTAGGACCCTCTGGATGGCATTTCTTTGTTTTATGGTGTCAACTGCACCACTCATCTTGGTGACATCAGCAAACTTGATGGAGGGGCACTCAATCCTACTCTTTATGTCATTGATAGATACACTGAAGTGCACTTGTCCCTAGACACACCCTTTGGGCCATCTGTTGCTTGACCTTCGCAGGCATAGACATGAGGCTCACTGGCCTGTGGGTTCCCTTAGTCATCCTTTCTCCCTTTCTTAAAAATTGGACTGGTGTTTCCTTTCTTCCAGTCACAGGGGACTTTACCTGACAGCCATGACTTTTTCAAATATGATATTTTGTTTCTTGGCAACCACATCAGCCAGTTCCTTCAGGATCCTGGGATGCAAGTGGTCTAGCCCCATAGACCTCTACACATTCAGCCTCTTGAGGCAGTCCTGGACTTGATCTGCTCTTACAACAGGAGAGATTTTGTTCCCTTGACTCCCACCTAGACAGTTCAGGGACATGAGAGGTGTGAGAAGACTGACTGCCAACTAAGACTGAAACAAAGAACTTGTTGAAGGCAGTTATCACTCCTCATTTATCAGAGAGGCTATACTCTCCTTTGCCTGTCTATTCTGTCCAACGTATATTAAAAAATCCTTCTTGTTATTTTTTGCATCCCATGCTAAGTTTACTTCAATCTGGACCTTGACTTTCCTGATCCAGTCTCTGCATCTCCCGGCAGCATCCACATGTACTTCCCTGGCCACATATCTATGCTTGCACTGCCTACAGTTTTCTTTCCTATCTCTCAGTTCGACCAGCAGATCCTTGCTCAGCCATATCAGTTTCCTGACTCTTCTCACTGATTTCTTGTACCAGGGAATGGAGTGTTCTTGTGTCCTCAGAAAGCTGTCCTTGGTCAGGTGACCTATAGAAGACCACTCCTGCCTTCCCTTCTAAATAAATAATTTTTAAATCTAACTACAAACACTGAATGATTGAATTTGAATGTTAACTGATGAATAACTCACACAAAACCATTTAAAATATTTTTAGCTCTTAAAATAGAAGAAATAAGGATGCCTGTCTATGAGGGTCTTAACTAGGGCTTTTTCTGATGTGTTTTTTTTTCTAAATTTTCCTTTTTCAGATATTATTTATTTGAAAAATGATAGCAGCTCTCTTAAAATGAATAGTGATCTATGACTACACACAGTTTCCTAGTAACGGCATTTAAACTTCAGGATATTAATGCTTTTCTGTTCTCATTTATCATGACAAACTATTTGTTTTAGTCATTCTCTGAGTCTGGTGCTATATTGACATTTAATCATTGTTTTCTGGTAATGGTACATCAGGATTGATAATGACACAGCATTACTGGACATATCCACAGCAGCAAGCTAATAAATGATTATAGACATACTGGAAATTCTGACCCATGTGAAAAAAATTTCAGTGCTTATGGTATTCAAATATTTCTATGGATTCTATTTTGATTGAGCATGGTAATGGTGAAACATAGGCTTTTCCATTCCTTCCTTCTTTCCTTCCTCCTCTACATCTTCTATTTACACTTTCTATCCACACTTTCCAAATTAAGAAATCTACCAGTTTCTCTCTTTCCCTCTATTTATTTATTTTAATCATAAACTAGTTCTGAAGGCATCTGCTTATAAAGTATGTTGGTTTTTCTTTATTTTTTTCTAAGTTTTACAATGGAGTTGAAGAATGTTATCCATAAGGAATTTTCAAATTTCTAGAAATCAAATAAAAATAAAATACAGTCATATTCAACTTTATGGTACTTCCTGAATTACTTCATCTCTCTCTCTTTTTTTTTAAGTTGTTATACAATCAGTAAGTCCTTGCCTTTACGCAGAATACATTTAATAACCACACAGTAACCAAAGGTCTACATCCAAACTTTACAGAATCATTACACACATTGCAGAGGACTGAGACCACCTTACAGCCCATGAAAGGAATGTTTTTCTAAAATTAGAATGAGTTTATTTTGCCTGAGAGCCTTGACCAGTACCTGTTTCACTTTTCCTGGTGTATGTTCAAGAAAATTTTGTGAGAAGCTTATTGCTATTTTGTCTATTCCCCATTCTTATCCAGTTTCTTACTCAAAGTTTGTGAGGAAATACAGGTAATCAACACATTTTTTTCTGCTCTTCCATACTGCTAGAAGTGTAGTAAGGGTGTGATGGATAGAGGGAGAGAGTTAGAATATTTTCTGCCCAGTTGATCTATATAGGCTAAACTGAGTTCATATACTCATGATTCTTGTCCACATTAAACTTTTTTTTCTTATTAACCAGTATCATTCTGATATTAAAGACTAATGAAAGAATAACATGTAGGTATGTGAAACAAATTTTTCCTATTTTTTTCGTTCTTCCATAATGTGTTTATATATTAATGTTATGTTCTGTTTCTTTACTAGCAGTTTTTTTTTACTTCTCTGGAAGTATATACATGCTGGAGGATTTTTGATGGCTAGATATGATGAATGGAAACCAGGTTTCAATAAGGCTAATTCCACTCAACCTGGTAGTTTGTTGACAAGTTAAGAACGAAATTTTAAATTCATAACAGGTATTTTATTCAGTAAATTGCAAACATTTCTTGTTCTCTTTAATCTCAAAATATGGTGCATCTTGAGGCTGATTTAGTTCAGTGGTAAATAGCAGGGAATCTGCTTGTTCTACATATTTTTCAGTGGTTTTCCAATGTGCAGCAATATCAAAATCCCCTGGGAGATAGTTAGCATATCTCTGTCTAATAAAATTTATAAACAAAAGCTTTGTAAGTCATCCATGACATTTAAGTTGCATTATTAAAGACTAAAGAATTGTATATGTTCAAACAACAGGGAGCTTTATCAAACTACGCAATAAAAAAGACAGCAAACTGTACAAAGTTTATATGCTTTACATGTATGATTTTTTTTACCATATTTCAGACTCCTGGAGGTATTATGTGTCTTATTCTGGAATACAGTAGGAGTAAAAATATACAAAACTTCACTAACAGTTTTCTAATGAACTTCTTAAAAGAAGGCTTCAGAGACCTTTTAGTATTACTGCTACAGTGAATATAGAAGGCTGTGAAAGCAGCTTCAGAATACAGAAAATGGGGGAAAAAAAAGAAAAAACAACCCTATGTAGCTTCTTTCTGGCAACAGTTTCTTCAATCTTATAATTCGTTATGTTTAATTCTGTCTCAAAAGAGAGAAGTGGACTTTTTTTATCCTATAATGAATACCTTAATTATTGTCAAAGCACTGACCTACTGCCATTTACAAGAGCTGCAGTGACTGATAATCACCATAAATAATAAATTCTAATCTAAGTAGGTTAACCACACATATCAGAATGTGACATTCCTACTTCCTGAATTCCACTTAGAGACCTGAGTAACTGCTAATAATGCTGTAGTGATGTCTGCCAGATTCTTGAGGTCAGATGCTTTACACCTGAAGAAATTACCCCCTAAACTGTTGCATGAGATTGCCTACAGATTTGTTTTCATTACCGTCAGATTCACTAACCTGTAAGAAAAAAATTCAAGTTTTTCAAATTCTACACATTACCAGAAAAAAAAAAAAAAAAAAAAAAAAAAAGAACAGTAAAAAGGAAAAGAAAAACACAGGGATTCCAAAGGCTGAATCTCTTCTGTACTCGTGCACAAAAGCAAGATGAATACAAAATTAATTAAAAAAAAATACCAGAAGTTTTCTTAATCCTGCACAGGTGCAAACAATTATTTAGCATACATAGCTGGTGAATAGTCCTCAGTCTCCTCTGAATTTAATTTTCTCACTTTTGTCCAAGTAAAAAGAACAGGTATAATGAATGATTGTGACTAATGCATAAGCGTGTATATATATATAATATATATATGAAATCTGACTGCTTCTAAAATAACCAATTAGCAACTCATGTTTCTCTAAGACAAAAGCTTTGCTTGAATTTTATTTAATATGGTTTAGTTGTTTTTTGCTGATTTCTAAGAAGAAAAGTGTGGTGGTGAGATGCAAAGATCTGTCCAAAAGCTCCTTGGTACATTCCTTTGGTGAAATGATTTGGTGGTGTGTCTAATACTTCTAACTCAGGTGTGACATGCTGTAATATTTGAACTGCTAACAGTCAATAAATATCCTCTATCTTTTTGTTGTATGGAGATTTGGTTTCCATTTTGTCCCTAAAATATGGTGTAAACAATATTTTTAATGCTCCAATGTTTAAAGCTAGAATGAATACAACTTTCAAAAGTGGCTGATTTGCTGTTGACTGTTTGATCATCAGTCTGCATATCTGTAAAAGTAATGTTCATAGATCATTCATTGGCATAGATGTAATGTTTAACAATGGTGCTATATGGCTTCTTGAATTAAAAGTCAATTGAAAAATCATAAAATAAACTAACAAAAACCACAAGATTTAAAATAAAATTAAAAACAGTAGTTCAGAAGATTTTCATATTAATAGGTTTGTATATCTATGTATATACGTAAGTCTGCATGCTGGAGCAATCCCAACAAGTACGGTTCATAAACTTCTGTGATCAAGTCACAGAAAAAAATACTGTTAAAAATAACTATGTTAAAAAGGATTTTTTCCTCTATTTCATTATTTAATGTTGCTCCGAGTATGTGTTATCAACCTCCGGAAACAAAAAACAAAAACGAAAGAATAGGTAAAATTAAGAAGAAGCTATGAGAAGTTACCCGAGAGAGAACTAAAAGGCTGGACTGAAAATGTAAAAGCAGATAGACTGTGAATTAACACCTCTCTTACAAGTGTGATTTTATGCTTAAACATATTTCTATGTTCTGAGAAAATAAAAATAACTATAACACAGTGTTTCCTAAACTGAAGAGTGGCCATACTGTAGTTTGAGGAACTTTTAAAAAAAAGAGAAATTTTGAATTATAGAAAGGAATTTTTTCCAATTAACTAGAAGATTTCATTGGCATTAGCAGAAAGCTATCCCCTTCCTTGAACTATTCAGTAGCGGATGATGTCTACTGTGTTAGGCTGTCTATGGTCTTGTTTGCTTGTTTGTTTTAGAAGAAATTGGTGAATTAGTGGCTCCTAGGTCAGATTAGTTTGAAAGTGATTTTTATTTGAACCTCATGTAACATCTTAATGAAGGGTAGGATTCTTCATACTAGGAATTCGTAACAGGTGCATTTTCCCATGCTAAATATCATTTGAATGGAAAAGAAATGAAGCAATTTTTTTTTTTTTTAATAGCACCATGGCTTTTTACTCAATCTCAGAAGGATGTGAAGCTAGTGAAGAAAATGAGGAGCAAAAAGGAGTGTTCTAAGTGTCTGGGCAGCAAAAGGAAAGCTGAGGGGTCACTGCTGAATGACAAAGGGAACCTCGTAACATCAGATACAGAAAACATTAAGGCACTCAGTGTTTTTCTTTG
This sequence comes from Aquila spilogaster, assembly GCA_024606505.1. Classification (NCBI taxonomy): domain Eukaryota; kingdom Metazoa; phylum Chordata; class Aves; order Accipitriformes; family Accipitridae; genus Aquila; species Aquila spilogaster. The sequence goes on from JANHGO010000791.1 coordinate 5,570, forward strand.
CTTCTGTTTTTAGTCATTTGATTTTCAGTGTGGCTTTCCCAGACCCCTGATTTTACCCATGTAATTTGTGAGATTGGAGCTCAGAAGGGAAATGAAACACTTTAAAAAGCTACAGATCTGTCCAATATCAGCTTCTATGAGCTTTCTATCATCTTTGAATCACCAAAGCAGTTGGGAAACATTCATGATGAATATCAAAAGTCAAAGACCACATCCCCTGTAACAAGAGCAGGAGGAAGATCTGGAAGCCTGAAGGCTGATCAATCTCTGCAGATTATGATAATGGAAAAAAAGAAAAAACATCTTCAGAGCTGTTTACAGATAAAAGGACACAAAGATGAACAGTCAGCATTATCCAAATATTGAGGGCAAACCATACCTGACCACAAAACTTTCTTTTATGAAGATATAACTGTCTCCTGTGGATGAGGGTAGATTAATGGATGTTGTTTACCTGCTTGCCAAGGTCTTCAGCATAGTCTCTTACAGCATCCTTGTGGTCACACTGGTGAGATATGGACTGGTTTGATGGATGATAAAGTGGCTAAAAAGTTGTCTGGACTATCAGCCTGAAGGAGTGATGACTAGTGAAACAAAGTCTAGTTGGCAGCTCCTTACTAATGGTTTTTCTCATGAGTCCATGTTGGAACCAACACTATTTATTTATTGTGTCTATTAATGAGCCAGGAAAGGAGAGAACAGAACACTCCCTAGAAGACCGCAGGTGGCAACAATCCAGGGGAAGCAGTAAGCTGAAGGGCAGAGATGTTTTTCAGACAGGTCTGGAGGAATGGACTAAAGCAAAGTTTACAAAGGTTCAACAAACAAATGTAGAGTCCTAAGTTCTGCAAAAAAAAAAAAGTGGGAAAAGAATGAATATGAGACTACAGTGTACATTTGTGGTGAAGAAATACATCCATCATAGTAACGTATTAAGTAATTGTCTGTTTCTGTAAAACACTTGTGAGACCTCATTTGGATCATTGCATCCTGTTTTTGTATTTCTTCTAGAAGAAAGTTCTTGACAAATCGTTGCAAATCCAGCAGATGGTGGAAGAGAGGAGGTTAGAGTAGCTGCTAAAGGAGTCAGGTTCATTGAACTTTGAGAAGTACAAGGTGAGTCCTTATTGTTGTCTTTTGTTTCCTAATGGTGCTTAATCTTCCTATTCATAGTATCTAATTTTATTACCCGATAGAGAAACAGGACCAGACTCTCCTTAGGTGTGCCCATTAGTGGGGCAAGAGGCAAGAGACTCAAGCTGGAGCACACAGTATTCTAACAAGAGATGAGCAATGATAATTTCAGCATGAGAGTGGTCAAGGTTAGGAACAAAAGCACAAAGATTCTGTGATATCTATGTCCTTGCAGACACCCAAAACTCACCTGGACAATCTCTGAGCAACTTAATACAGTTGGACTTGCTTGAAACAAAGGATTGAACCAAATAACTTTGTGAAATTCCTTATAAGCTTTGTGTACAGTCAGTGGTAGAAGCACCTTTTTGTATTCTGTATACACAAGAGAGCTGTATTAGTGTGATGTCTGCTAAGACTGCTGCTTCTAAATGGGTAGAATGTGTTGCTGTTTGTTAATTGCTCTGATAAACTAATTTAATATAAACAAGTGAAAAGAAAAGGAAAAAAAAATTGCTAATTCTAAATAGAAACAATTAATTTCCAAAGATCATTAAGGCACTTAAACAAGACTAAAATAAAATAATTTATTTTGCTGTGTTTTCTATTAGGCAGAAGAGGTGTTGATCATATTGTATCATCTAAATATCAAAGCTGAGAGCCATGAGAGTATGAATTTAATTGCTGTGAGAGTGTAGTACTAGTACATGTCATTTTAAGGAAGGTGAAGATTGAAGACATTCTTATATACTCAGTTCTCTAGAGTGCTCCTCTCTCTATACTCTGACGAATTCTTGATCACTAGGCCTTTTAGAAAGCAGTTTTATCACTCTGTCTGTGGACTATAAGAATTGCTTTTCTCTCTGTGGAAATATTACTTCCTTCAGAAGGTAAGAATTTTCCTACTTCCTTGTGGTAAATCATTTAACAACTTAAGGCTTGACAAAGTTATTGACAAATTGTTAATCTGATGTGGTGAAAAGCATCATTTTCTAACTGTTTTGTTGTTTGAAATTGATTTTTTAATTTTTTCTTTCTTGTACTATTTTTGTTATATTTCATATAAGCGTGCAAGTTTGGATGATTTTTATGTATATAACCATATGAATTTTATTGCTGTATAGAGCTAAATGTTAGGACTTGATTAAGCGTAGGCATAGTGGTGATTATAAAAGATTTGGAGAGACTGTCCACTAAATGAGATTTAAGAAGTGTTTTGGAAAAACCCTGCACCTACAACTGAAAAATCCTGTCTGACTCTTGTGATATCCTCTAGGTAAGAGTACCCTTGGGAACTTTGTATTCTGTGTAGAGAAATCTCTGCCAATATAGTATAGTAGTGAATGAATATTTTGTAGAAAACAAATATGGTCACTCGTGAAAGAAGGTTGAAGTACTCAGTAACACTTTTACCTCAGTATTCACTGGCAACTGTTTTTCACACACTTCTCAAGTGGATGGCTTGAAAGGTGGGGAATGGGGGAGCAATGTCCCTGCAAATGTAAGCAAAGATCAGGTTTACAACCACCTGAGGAGCCTGAACATCAGTAAGTCTGTGGGTCCCAACAAGATGCATCCCGAAGTCCTGAGGGAATTGGCTGATGAAGCCGCCAGACCACTCTCAATGATATTTGAAAAGTCACGGCCACCAGGTGAAGTCTCTGGTGATTGGAAAAAAAGCAACATCACTCCCATTTTTAAGGAGGGTAGAAAGGATGACCAAGGAAACTACTGACTTGTCAGCCTCACTTCTGTGCTGAGGAAGATTATGGAACAGATCCTCCAAGAAGGTATGCCAAGGCACATGAGAGAGAGGGAGGTGATATGGAACAACCATCAAAACTTCACCAACGCCCATTGATGTTCAAGAAATCCAGGTGCAAGGGTGTGGAGTCCATCGACAGTATGTCAGTAGGCAGAGGCAGTGATCTCTTGGCCTTGGTTGGCAGAAAGCCGTGGGAGCGGTGAAAAAGTGGAGAGATCAAGGAACATTGGAAGCAGCACCTTAGCAAGAAGAAGTACATGCTGACCTTGTGTGCTGCTGACCGTGCAAGATGTTAATCATGTGTGGACAAACTGCAAAGGAGTAAGGTTTAGGAGTGAAAAATTCCAAGCTGCACTTGCTGGGCTATATAAGCTGTGCTGTTACTAAATAAAGGGTCTTCAGTTGTTATCCGAGCCTGTGCCTGAAATTGCCACACAAGGGCTTGCACCTAGGTCATGGCAATGCCCACTATCAATAGAAGCTGGAGGATGAAAGGATCAAGCACAGCCTTGCCAAAGAAAATGTGAGGGTAGTGATGGCTGGCAAGCTGGACATCAGCCAGAAATGTGTTCTTGCAGCCCAAAAAGCCAACCATGTCGTGGGCTGCATCAAAAGAAGAGTGGTCAGTAGTTTGAGTGAGATGATCCTGTCTCTCTACTCTGTGCTGGTGAGACCTTACCTGAAGTACTGAGTCGAGGTGTGGAGTCTTCAGTACAGGTGAGACGTGGACCTATTAGAGCATGTTTGGAGGACAGAATGCCTCTCCTGTGAGGACATCCTGAGAAAGCTGGGGCTGTTCATCCTGAAGGAGGCTCCAGGGAGACTTGGTAGTAGACTTTCAGTATCTAAAGAGGGGGCTGTAAGAAGGAAGGGGACAGATTCTTTTGCAGAGTCTGCTGTAGTAGAACAAGGGGAAATGATTTCAAAGTAAAACAAGGGAAATTTAGATTGGATATAAGAAAAAAAAAAAAAGGAGGGATGAATTTAAATATATTTATATATGTAAAACTGGAAGAAGACAAGTTAAACATGGCTTATTTCTAAACGTAGTGCAAGACATAGGTTTCACTTCAAGACGATTATGTTTCTGTGTTTACAATGGTAAAGTTGGTGTATACGTATCTCCATCTCTATATCTGTTTGTGTATGCTGAGGTAAAATTAAAGGAGTGAATATTTAAGTGAATTATAGAATTAATGTAATTTTTTCTGTTTTGTGTTGTTAGATTCAGGACTTTGAAGCTTATAGAATAAAAGGGAGAGATTGTAGCCTTGACCAATGTAAACGGGAGTAACTCATTCCCTGGGAAGTAATAGATGAAGATTGGATTCTTCATCTTGTGATTCTTACCTGGTTCTGAGTAGAATCAATGGAACTGCTTCTTGGAGTTTTCACGTAAATAGCTACAGTTTGCAAGGTCAATCCCTTGAGAAATAATTCTATAGGCAAGGCTTTCAATATTATTAATACAGCTGATGCTTTTGCCAACTGCTAAATTAAGTATTGCACACACTCCTGGATTTGCCCAGCATCTTTGCTGTAGTGCCTCTGCACTGCAATTGTTCTTTGAACTACAGAGTTAATAAAGCAGCTCTCTCCTGATGGGAATAAAAATACATAGAGAAAGATAACAAAAATTGGAAGCAAATCAACAGCACAAGTATTTGTCTCTAATGTTTCAGTCACTTACAAATTTAGTGCTGATACTTCAACAACCCACACATCACAAAGAACTTGTCTTTTTTACTTCCACAAAGCCCACATAAAATCCCCTACTCTCCACTTTCCCCAAGATCAGTGAAATTAAAGACTATGAATAACAAAGTTCTCAAAAATGATGTCATTCCTTTTTTATAACAAAACTGTCAATAAAAGAAAATTAACAGGAGCGCATCTGATGGGACCAGCCAGCAACAGTCCAAGGTGTTTGGGCTTCTAGCCAGTACTCCGTTAACTTTAAACCATGACTTAACAAAACAGCTAAAATGTCACACCACTCAATAGCTTTTTCTTGACAACTATACATTACGAGTGCACATTCCCAGATATGCTCACTGGTCCAAAAGATGTTATTTCACCCCCCAAACTATACTTTCTTATTTCCTTTTTTTTTAAAAAAAAAAAAAAAAATCACATACAGAGAGCTAAATGATTCTTTAGTCTGCAAGTGTGAAAGGCACTGAGAAGTTCTGATTAATATGAGAAGAAAGGAAAAGATTAATATTTTGAAATATCAGTCATAGTTAAAACAAAAGTCAACAGATGTTTCATCAAAATAAAAGAACTTAGTATCTCTAAATCTTAGATTTGGCTCCAGTTTATAGATGGAACATATAAGTACATTACCATGCTCAGCATAAAAGCAAAGTTACAGGACTGTGAGAGCTGCTAGGGCATGTAGTCTTACAGTCTAAAGTGCATTCCTTAGGCATTGAGATGTTTAGAATGTGTGCTTATTTTTTTGGCAGAATATTTAATTTACTAGAGATGAAAATGATGCAAGTTGAGGTTTGAAGCCTGAAATGATAAATGCTGTCCACCTTCATGGTCCTAATTTTAGGTAAGTTGTGAGAAATAGGTTTGAGATTCTTGTTTTGTGTTTGTTTGGAGAAAAAGTTTAGCAGGAAGACAAGACAACCGACTGTTCATGGATAAGATATTTACAGGGTTATAATCTAAATTAAATTTCTTGCTTTGCTACAGTTTTGGCATGACTTTGAGCAAATTACTTAGGTCTACATCAAGAAATGAGCTCTAGGTATGTTGTTGCAATCTATAGCCTACAAGAATCTTGACATGTGGTGGTATCCATACAACTGTTCCTGATACACCACATGGAGAGAGACAGATACTTAAAAATTTGATCCAGAACACTAGGTTGCTGCAGAAGGAGCTCTCCTGGTTATTTGGTCAATCGCAGACATAAATGAGAGGTGTTATCTCAGGTGAGCATGTGAGTAGCATAAATAAGAATGTTAAATATTTTTCTTATTTGCCTTTTTCTTTCAAAGTTTCATTAGGGTAAACTTACTCAGTTGGTACATTCTACATTACCCTTGGTAAATTACATATGGGAAGAAAAACACTCATTCAGACACTGTGAAGTTCAACAACATTAGTACTTAACATTATATAAAGTCTAATGGTATAAATCTTCATACTACTAGTGATCAGAGTTGAGGAAAGCTAAGTACCCTCCCAGTAGATAATGTACAAAAGAGGGGTTTTTAAAGTAGAAAAGTCTCAGATGTATATGTTGGCTAGATTCAGTCTGAAATTTGTGAGAAAGTATTTGGGGAAAACTCAATGGCTAAGTGAATTGTCTGAGTTCCCTCCACAATTCTCTCTCAGTATAATGCACTAACTCCAGATCTTGTAGCCTTCTATTGACTCACCTTTTCTCCAATAGCTGACAAGTCTTAAAAAGACATGGAAAACAAGTTGAAACAATTTGCTCACATTCTGACAGCACAGATACTTATATCTTTATGATAGGAGACTTAATAACAAAATTGTCATGGCTCAAGTTATTGTACACACTAGAAGCAACTTTGAAGTCAAGAAAATCATGTTCAGAAGATATTTGCAACCTTTCAGCATAGTTTATTAAAACAATCTTTCCTCCTTTTCCTCCTCCTTTTCCTCCTCCTTTTCCTCCTCCTTTTCCTCTTTCCCTTTGTTTCCTTTTTTTTTCTTTTTTTTTTTTTTTTTTCCTAGAGAATGCCAATTTTCATGGGTAATGAATAATAGCTAACAATCTGCATAAGGATAAAGTCTAACAATTAGTTGTAGTACAATGAAATATCTGATTAAATTAACATATTGGTCCCCTGTACTGTTATTGATACATAATTATAAGTTTCTCTTTTACTTTTTTTTTCCTGTAGTTTGTTATAGGCTGGCTATGGATATCTGTGTATCTCACTTTCAGATTTTCAGAAGTTGAATCTTTTCAGCTAAAGCTAGGGATGTAAATATATGAAAAGGTCACCATCTTGAGAATTAGCTTATTTACTGCATACACCTCACTTTGTATTAGATATCCATGACTGAAAAATAGGTCCTGTATGTTTATGTTAAACTAAATGCATATTTAAGTTTTCTTAAGTGGTTAACAGCTATGTTCAGACAGTTAGAAATAATCCAAGTTATTTTTTTCTGCATTTTCTACAACAAATTGTTTTTTTCTTTCTTTTCCATTTTTATTTATTTATATTTTCATAGTTTGCAAAATTCTACTGTTCCCTTCCTTGATTCCCAACTAAACATTGCAAAGTAGACAAAATAGTAGGAAGGAGTCAGAATAGTCTGAGGTCAGACTGCAGAAAGATGAGCTGTGTGAATAAAAGCAAAGGTTAAAGTTAATGAAATACATGTTTTAAACAATTCTCTTAGAAGCTATTAACAGCCTGAACATTTTTTTCAACATTTTTTCCTCATAGTTAATTAAATGTTACTATTTAATTGAAAATGTCAGAAAAAATATGATGTGAGGGTTATGCTTTCTAATTCAGGGTCCCTGATAACTAAAGATAAAAAATTTCAAGGTCTTTGACCTAGGAGTTTATTACTACAAACACCTTGGCTTTGATTTTCAACCAATGATAGAATTATTAACTTGTACTAGGAGAGAATGCTTAAATTATACCATGAAAAGTTTGTTCATTTTTCTCTCTCACATAAGTTATATAAAATTTTCCACCACCTTCCTTTTCATAGCTCCTCAGAGATTGAGCATAAAAGTAAAAGTTGGTTGTTTAAATTCCTTGATATTTCATGTCATGAATATATCTAGTAATATCGCCTACAATTTGAGTTCATGTGGCCTGATCACTAAATAGTGTTACAAGGTTCGGAAACCAACAAACTATATTTCAATATTTTGCTAGTAAGTTGTATTTCTTAATGGGAATGTATTAAAAATTATGGAAAATAAGATTCTAAACTGATAGAAAACCGAACAAATTTGGTAATGATTATGTAAGCGAGCATCCTGTTCTTCTGTGGTGTTCCAAGTGCCTCCTTGCTTCCATACTATTGATGAAACAAAGCAATTTTGCTAAATGAAGATCCTACTTCAGATCTTGCTATACTTAAGCCATCACTTCATGAGACACAAAGTGCATTTTTTATGCACTTGCCACCTTACAAAAACACTGTTGTTATACACTGAAGTCCACAGAGTTGTGGAAACATGAAGTCTAATAATTAAAAAAAAAAAAAAAGACAACTGAATAATAACTTTTCTGGCAGGCTTTATAATCTGTTAAACATTTGTTATCTGCTGTTCTCCTGAAGTCTTTAAGCCAGTGGAAAAAAACTTGCAAACATATTACCATATTTTCTTCTTTGCTTAAACTAGAACAGATTGTGTGCTTATGCCTCTTTGAATAAAGTATCAATAATTCAGCAGAGTGTAAATGACATATTAGTGATTAAAGGATTCGTGTATTACTATTATCACTGAGCTCTGATGACTTGTAAAAATAATATCAGCATTTTTATAAAATTAATCTTGTGGTTTCAATGAAAATGTAGAAAACATTAATTTTGAAGATTCAAAACCTACAAAGCAAATAAAAATGAAACAGCATTTGTTTTCATTTGTCTCCAGTTCCCTAATCTCTTTTTAAAGTTCCACTAACAATGTTCAAGTACAAGCAGAAACAAATACACACTCTTTGAAAGTTCTTAAAAATATTGTATTTTCTTTTTCCGGTTGGAGGACAAGGCCTGATTAGCTCAGGTCTTTGTCTGGGTGTCAGCTGTTGGATTACTAAAGAATGAAAACAAATTGTGGGTAACACTTCATAAAAATCAAGTACATGTTTTGCACTTCCTTTTGAGAAGTTATTCAGGATTGTTTTTTTATGGAGCCAAGCAATAGCACATCACAATATTTTCTTCTGATTCAGTATGTTTTGCATGGAAAGTTCCTAGAAAAAAAAAAACTTACTCAGGAACCTGTCCCTTATAGATTAGAAAACAGTCTTGGTTTATGTATTTTGTTTTGCTGCTTAAGCATGAGCATTCTAAATATTTGAAAAAGTCTAGCTGAACTTCTATAGAAAATGATTTAGGTGGAAATATGACTTCAGTGTTACACTGAGTCTTCTTGTTGCTCTTCCGTGCTTAGCAGTATGAACATACGACCGGTATATCTCAGTCCCAAAGTCTGTAGATCTATACCATAAACTAAAATAAAGCAAAGCTGATTGTCAAGTATAGTTGAAAATTAAAAATCACAATAGAACCACGTATCCATGTGCATCATGAAAACCCTCATATTCACAGACATTCCTACTATTTTAAATTGATAATGCACTGCATCTACTCTTTCCTCTCCTTTTGACCAACCATTTAAAGTCTGTCACTGAATAATTAGAGTAGCAAATGCAAATATTTATATTGTAAATATATGCAGGTCCATATTATTCCTAGATTGATCACTGAAAAGGTGCAGCTGGCATAATGCCATTTTGATGAAGTGATACCAGCTTACCTCATGCAAATACTTGGCTCTGTTCAGTGGGAATTAATTTTGCTACTTTTTCCCTTTTCTTAGTAAAATGACTTCTTAGAGGTTAATTCTAAAGTAGTTTTACAGAGACCAGGGAAAAGGGTAGAAACAAAGCAATGTGAAAAGTCAGACTCTTTTGTCCTACAATAAACAGTTCCACAGAATGTGTTCATTAAATCCTTGTGCACAACAGAATGCAAAAGACATTGGGACAGGGGGAAAAATATAAAACTATGATAGAAAAATTGACAACCTTTTCTCTGATCTTGCTTTCCTTTTGTATTTGATATCCATACATAGTAATCTTTCTGTCATTCTTCCAATGCATGAGCAGTGGAGTCTTACCATGTAACCTTTATACTATCATTCTTATTTTCCTTAGATTCAGTAATATAGTCTTAAAGCGGTGAACATTTAAAGACCATAACACTGTACATTTAGGCTATTTTTCTTTCTTAGTATGTTTTAAATAGCAAAGATTCAGGTCTTGGTATAGCATGACTAAAAGTCTTGTGAGGAGGAAATCCTCATTGACATCCGTATAGTATGGTTTTGTCACCATGTTTGAAGTGCATGAAGGACATAATATGGCAGAAATACAGCTTGCATATAATGAGTGAGAGTTTGAAGAAAAGAAATATGTACTTAAACTCTTTTTAGTATTTTTTCTTCAGTTGTCTAATACAAAGACTGTGAGAAATATCTTTATTTTTGCAACAACAAGAGTATTTTTTTAAATTTCATAATAACCCAGGCATTATCATATGTAACTACATTTTCTTTTCTAATGTACTAACACTGATCTGAACTTCTCTTAAGTGTACGTTTCATGCCATATTAGCATTTGCTCATATCTGTCTGGTGCAGAGGAAGTGTGTGAATTTATTTACATGCTTTCTCCTTATCAGTTTTGTAACTACTAAAATCAGAATGTGTTTGTATTAAACACTGGAGCTTCAGAAGAGGTAAAATTGCAAATAGCAATGTTTGAATGTCAAATTTTTAATTGAAGACATTTGCAAAATGCCAGTTAATAGGGTACTACATACAGCAAAAATACTCAGAGATAGGAACGTATTTTTATATATACTAGTAAAAGATAAATGCAATCTGCTGTAGGCACCTAAAGCTTCAATTTGGGAGAAAGGAGGGCAAAGGGAATAAGGCTCTATTAAAATAAATAAATTTTAAAACTCAGACAGGTACTTTTCCTTGGTTATTTTTTTTCATCTTTGCCACTGGCGATAAAGGTTAACAATGCAAAACTCCCACCAGCTGGTGTTTCACAAAGGAAAAGCCCTTGGGAAAATGACTCTCCTATTGACAGAGACAGCCTGAAAGCTCTTCTTCAGAAGCCAGTGCTATTTACATAAGCACATAAAGGCAAGCCACAACGCAATTAGCCATATCAGGATCACACCACTGAGCGCGAGAGTTCTTTACAAAGGTTCCCCCATACACTGTCATGATGGTGCTTTATGCTTTTAATTAAAAGACTCTGTTATTGACTTTAAGGCATTAATTCTCTGGGGTCTAGTGGCAATGAAGTTATGACAACTGATTTTCTATGTTCAGCTTCTTGTAAGGTACATTTTGCTATGTTTATAAAAAACAGGATTTTAAGATTAGATTAAAAACCTTAATCTATTTTTTCCAAAAAAGTAGTCTGCTCAATAATCTACAGGCCCCTGAAGAAAACATAGTAATTACATATATCAAAAGAGATATTGAGTGTCAAGTATATTTTAAACAAGAATTAGAAGAAATCAGTAGGCAAAAAGGAGAAACAAATATAATGGTGATCTTGGAAAAAAAAAATCATATCACAATTAATTTATTTTTCTTTGCACAATATAGTATGACTGCTTTGAGTTAGATCCTTTAACATACTTCTGTGTCCTTTGCCTAGTTTTACTGGGACTTTTTCTTTACTAAATGTTTAATTATTTACTTATGTTTAATTATTCATATTCCATAGTTGAGAAACTGAGTCACATGTTCTTTCTGTATGCTGTTTAACTAATAAGTTTAGAATAGAGGATAATATAAATCAGACAGAAATAATGAATGTCAAACAGTTTAGTTCTGCTACGAGTTTTTGGATGTTAATTACGTTTTCCTAAATTAAGAAAACTTTGTCTATTCCTGTATATTTTCATGAATATTCTGTGGTATTATTCTATAAAAAGTGCTGTATAAAGTGGGAAAAATCTTTAGCAAAAGAGAAATATGGATCAAGTTAATATAATAAGTGATCAGCAGTAGCAAGTCTGAAACACCACATTCAGTTGTGGGATTACACCCGGTTGTTCTCTTCCATCACAGTGTATGGTAAGGATCATTTTACCTTCTGTTGACATTTTTTTCACTGAAGTCCTATTTTGTTCTGCTGTGGTGGGATGTGAAAGAATTTAGAGCTCAAAGAGCAAATGGCATGCCTTATGACAGAGCAGGACATTGAATTGAATTGTGGAAATCTTTGTTTTGAAAAGTTATAGATGGCAAAAGTTTTCAAGGATCCAGAAGATGATTAGGTAAATTCAAAAGAGAGAAAATTTACTGGGGCTTCTAAACTCAAACCAGCTCTGGCTCTAAATGTATGCAAGCCATAGCATAGGATCATGAAATCACAGATTAATTTTCTTTGGAGAAGTCCTTTGAGATTATCAAATTCAGTCATCATAGAATCATAGAATGGCTTGGATTGGTGTGATACTAGACCAGGTTCCCCAGGGCCCCATCCAACCTGGTCTTGAACACCTCCAGGGACGGAGCATCCACGGCCTCTCTGGGCAGCCTGTTCCAGTACCTCACTACTCTCTCTGTAAAGAACTTTCCCCTGACATCCATGGAAGATTACAATTCCACTGCTCAACCATATTCCTAAGCATCTCATCCACACATTTCTTAAATATCTCCAAGGACGACGATACCACCACCTCCCTTGGACAGCCCATTCCAGTGTTTGACACCGTAAAGAAATTGTTCCTGATTTCCAGTCTAAATTTCCCTTGGCATAACTTGAGGCAATTGTTTCAAATCCTACCTCTTGTACCTAAGAAAAGAGAAGGACATCCTCCTCACTGCAATCTTGTTTAGTCATAAGAGAGGTCTTCCCAGAACCTTCTCTTCTCCAGGCTGAAAAAGCCCAACTCCCTAAAACTTTTTTTCATAGGAGAGGTACTCCAGTCCTCTGATCATCTTCATGGCCCTCCTCTGGACCTACTGCAACAGCTACAAATCAGTTCACTCAACCATTCCTCATAAGGCCTGTTTTCTAGTTCCTTCGCCAGCTTCATTGCTCTTCTCTGCACACAGTGGAGCAATCCAACATCCTTCTTGTGGTGAGAGGTACAAAGCTGAACACAGTACTCAAGGCATGGTTTCACCAGAGCTGAATATAGATAGACAATCATCTCCCTGCTCCTGCAGGTCACCCTATTTCTCATACAAGCCAGGACACCATTAAACTTATTGGCCACCTGGGCACATTGTTCATGTTCAGCTGACTGTTGACCAACAGCCCTAGATCCATTTCTGATGAGCAACTTTCCACCTACTCTTCCCCAAGTCTGTACCACTGCATGTGGTTATGACCCATGTGCAGTGCCAAGCATTTAGCCCTGTTGAATGCTATGTGACTGAACATAGCCCATTGATCTGCCCTATCCAGATACCTCAGCAGAGCCTTCTGTCTCTAAAGCATCTCAACAGTCCTTCCTACTTGGTATCTGCAAATTTACTGACAGCGCATTCAATCCCCTCATCACTAGTACTGAGGAAGATACAAAACAAAATCGACCCCAGTGCTGACCCATGTAGTGGGAACACCACTTGTGACTGGCTGCCAATCCATTCACAATAACCCTTTTCGCTTGGCAATATAGCCATTTTTTTACCCAGTGAACAGTACTACATCCATCCAAGCTAAGAGCGGCCTGTTCCTCCAGGAGAAGGCTGTGTGAAATAGTATTGAATACGTTGCAGAAGTTCAAGCAAACAACATCCACATCCTTTCCCTTGTCCATTAGGTGGGTCATTTTGTCATAGGAGGAGATCAGGTTAATCAGGCAGGACCTGCCTTTTATAAACCCATGCTGACTTGCGTCTGATCACCTGCTTGTCCTGTATGTGCCATGAAATAACATTAAAGATTATCTGTCTCGTGACCTTCCCTGGCACTGACGTCAGATTGACAGGCCTGTATATTTCCCAGATCCTCATTCATGTCCTTCTAGTGCATGGACATCACATTCACCAATTACCATTTAACTGGGACCTCCCTGGTTAACCAGGACTGCTGGTGAATTATTGAAAATGATTTGGCAAGCACTTCTGCCAACTCCTTCAGCACCTTTGGGTGGATCCCATCCAACCTTATAGATTTGTAGGTATTCAAGTGGTTTAGGAGTTTGCTAAACATCTTTTGTGCAGGAATTTCTACGGTATTTTCAGCTAGATATTGCTGGAGCCAAGATACAGGCTAGATACCCATTTGATCTGTTATAGTATAATTATTCTTTTCAGTGCAATTCTTAATTTGACAGATGAAAGAGAGGAGTGAACACGGGAATAATAAAGAGAAAAGTGAAGACAGAAGCATGCAAAGGTAGGGTGTGGAACAGTATAATATTTTGGTTGTAATTAATAGCATTCATTTCAGCACCAAGATTCCTATCATTGTATGTGATGCCTTCATAAATATTTCTTGCTGCCGTTGCAATAAAAATGATGGAATACAAGTAGATATCCCAGGCTCTGAACTGACCCATACTTTAAACTACATAATGTTTTCATTTGATAAAATTAAATATGTTATTTGATTTCATGGAAGGAGCAATATATTTCCCAAGATACAACAATGCTTCTGTTTTTCTAATTGAAGAATCATTTTTTTTAAAAATGTAAATATACTCTATCTAAAAATAAAACTTTAAATACCAAAAAGCTCCGTAGCAACTATTCAACTGCAATAATATAGCAAAGTATGTTTTGATATATAGCAGTTTATATGAAAATATGGTTAGCTAATTGCCCTACATATATATATATTTATATTTGTGTTGTAACTGAAGTACCTTCCAAACCTTGCATTTGGTGCAAAATTTCTTAACGGGATATTCAATGTAGTCAATTTAATTTGTTGAAATGTAGTCAGACTGGATACTATTTAACTACCTGTTGAAGCAAAACCCATCATAATTTCCATTTTCTCCATTCTAACTAATGTCTTAGAATCAGAATCATAGAATCATAAAATAGCATGTGTTAGAACAGACTTTAAAGGTCACCTGTTTCCAACCTCCTTGCCATGGACAGGGTACTACAATAAATTTACATCCTGGTTAATAAGGAGAGCACGTCCTGTTATAAGGCATTTTTTTGCAAGAGTATTCTGTCCAATAGACTGGAGATCATAACAGAAGTTCTATATGTTGAGCTAAGCCGAAATATCCTAAACTTTTCTTGCTATTAATCCTGTATGTAGACTTCAGAGTTAAACAAAGAACATATTTCAATATGTTTAATCTCCTTTATGAATTTATGAGATGAGAATATGAGAAGAGAGTTTTGTATAAAACCCCCAAAACTATGAGATCCAAAATGTAATTTTAAACAAGGAAAATACACTCCACTGTAATAAAATACTTGTGATGTACTTGTTGAGCTTCTGTATTACAAAAGCATAAAATGATAGCATGGACTGCTCAATATTCTTTAACAAAAATGGAAAAGTTCTCTTTTTCACAAGTTGTGATTTTCATCTACTCTGGGTTAGCATTGAAGGTTATACTGACTTTAACATGGCCTATGTGAAACACACTGATTTTAATCAAGTTTTTAATAGGGTATGTGAAATGATAAAAGAAAAAAATATGTGTATATATCAGGTTTTCAATGCAAACTAAAAGATCATAGATCTCTGTAAAAGAGCAACTGCTAAAAATTAGTTATCCCATCTCTTCCAGATACTTCTAGGATTTTCAGAGATTTCCCATTCAGCTGTATCTTATGCTAACCACCTCTGTGAATAGCCAGAGAATTTAGTAAACCATTTCTTTTTTGAAAGCACTAAACTAATTATAAAAAACCCCACATTATTTCTTTGTATGAAAGAAGTACATTTTCTGATTGTTCCCACATCATGTTTGTCATTGCTTTTAGTCTCAAACTGGGGCTTTGGCATGGCCAGTGTCATTTGCTTTGAACTGATTTTACTGAAAGTAGCTTCGGCCACTTAAAACTTCAGTCAGATATTACATAGAAATGACGCTATAATGTGGTTGCATTTATGGGTGATCACAGTATAGTAGTAGCTGATGATCTGATCACAAGGCAGGAAGTTAGTAAAGACCAGATCTCCTTTTATTCTTCTGTGTTAAGCTCATCAGGGCAGTTAATGAGTGGTCCTCTGTAGTAGTTCTGCACTCCCAGCCAATGATGAGGCATTCAAGGCAAAGCTGGATGTGCCTCTGGGCAACCTGGTCTAGTGGTTGGCGACCCTGCCCACAGCAGGGGGGTTGAAACTAGATGGTCTTTGAGGTCCCTTTCAACCCAGGCCATTCTATGGTTCTATGATTCTATGATAAGGCTGCTTACGCAACACAGATACATCATGGGTTACATTCTGAGTTGTTTTTATACATGTCAAAAGCTGTCAGACATCCCCTTTGGGCTTCAGATGTATTTTTAGCAAGTTCTAATCTAGGCTACTGTCAAATGATTCTTGTTTAGAGTGTAGCTGTAGAAAAAAAAAACAGAACAATAGAAAAGCTTCTGTAAATACTCGCACAGTATGCATCATTTATCTTGTATATGCTGCAGGTTACTTCTCTAATACTATGGGTGCAGTAGTGCATCTTTGTAAAGACCTCTCTCAAAGAAGCCCTTACTCTGTCTCTTAAGATGTGCTCACATTTTTCCTTTTTGTTTTGTGAAGTTCAGAAAGCTGTTTTTTTCATATTATACAGTCTATTTCTATTTGACAATTACGTACTATTTTCCAAAGATCTTACTATCTGAGTGTATCTTATAAAAATTTTCTCTTGCAGTATTAATAGCATTCTATCTGTCATTTTCTGAGAATGACTTGTTGTTGGGATGCTGCCCAGCTAAGCTATGCCAGCATGTTATGTCAAACAATGCATTGAGTAATGTCAAAACAACTAAAAAACAATCACATTTATATCAACAATCAATAACGCTGACAGTAAATTATGAGAAATCAATTAAAATACAGGCAGTCAATGCAAATTAGTATAACTTTGTTTACTTTGACACTAGCAGAACAGCTAGCCAATAGCTTTTTTGAAAGCTGCAGTGTACTAAAATCCATTAAACAGCAAATTACATCAGTATCCAAATAACTAATTCCTATTATTCTTTTAGAGGAACATTTTTAAATTTATCTACTAGGGAAATTAATCCAGTAAGAAAAATTCTGAAAGGGATGGTTTCATTTACTGTGGCAAGAGTTCTGTCAAATTTGTTCCAAGCTCCTCTAGCCAGACACGACCAGTAATTAGGAATGCAGGGGGCAATTGCCTGTATAACCTTTTGACAGTTCATCATCTAGATCCACTGTAATAAGCTCATCAGTAATTGCACCATAGGCAGAAATGCTAAGATTCTCTTATGTCACATCTTGCAGAACTGCTGATTGATTCAAAAGGAGATACTACTAACTACCTCCTTCTAAACAGGAGGGAGATTGATCTGATGGTGATAGAACAAGGGGGAATGGATTTAAACTAAAAGGTGAGATTTAAGTCAGATCAGGAAGAAATCCTTTACTCAGAGGGTGGTGAAACACTGGCACAGGCTGCCCAGGGAAGCTGTGAATTCCCCATCCCTGGAGATGTTCTAGGTCAGGTTGGATGAGGCCCTGGGCCACGTGAACTGGTGGGTGGCAGCCCTATCTGTGACAGTGAGCTTGGGGCTTGATCTTTAAGGTCCCTTCCAACCTAAAGCATTCTGATTCTGTGATTATGTGATTTTATAATGCCTTCATCAATGACATCAACAGTGGGATTGAGTGCACTCTTTCAACCCATGCCTTTCTATGATTTTACAATGATTCTATGATCTTGTCCTGTGCACTGTGGTATTGTTTTCTTGAACAGAACCTAGCACAGCCCTAGTACCATTACCAAGTAACATAATTTTAAATTGAGACTAAAGATCTGAGCTTGCTTTTTAAGTCTGGATTTTTTTCTATCAGAACAGAATTTATATTAAACTAACTGAGTATATGAAGTAAAATTTATGAGTAATACAAGGAAAGGTTATATTTTTTCCTCCATGGAGAAAGGAATTCTTTTGTTTTTCACAGTTATTTCTTTTGCAGACAATACTTTAAGTGAAATATTAACCACTTGCATACAGTGATTTCACATCTCTGAAGGTTACGAAGGACTATTTTAATTATCTACCCTCCAGGTACATTTTACTGCAGTCTTGTTTTAAACCTTCCTCCTGTTGGAAAACTATGATGCACGTTATCACCACAGTCTCATTGCAGAGAAGGTGGAACAACTTGCTACAAATGAGTCATCTTAGTTTTCTAATTCTGCTCTGTATAAGCACTTGTCATACAGTACTTTCTCTTACGGTGTGTAGTGTGGCCAGGCATATTGTCAACTAGAAAACTCCCAGCTTTATATCACTGTTTAAAACACACTGCAACTACAGCTGCCTGCAAAACTGCGATCTTCCTTTTCTCAGATTGATGGAAAACGTGGTAAGCAGAAGAGTGTGGTAAGTAAGAGGAAAGTACCTAACATACATGTCTGCGTGGTTCTCCTCAACTAACCATAACAGTAATAAAAGTAATGTCCTAAATCAAGTCATTTCTTGGGGAGAGGCCAAAAGGAATTCAGCATGTTAGAGTGGCTGAGTGGAGTATTTTTAAAATCAAGAAGCATACCAAAAATCTAAAAAGATTTCTGGGAAACTTTCTGCACAAAAGGGCACCAGTATCCTCATGCATATGTCAGTTTGATTTTTCTCCATTCCAAGAGAGTGATAAAGTAGAAAATCTTTAGAAAATGTTCCAGAGGATTTCTGATGTATTATAGTGACAAAGCTCATTTTGCAGTAATGTTGCTCCTAGTCATTGTATCAACAATTACACAACGTGAAAAGATGTTTTTAATATTAGAAACAAAATCATCTTCCTGATAATCTTTTGTTGTTTCTGTTTAGGCAAGCTGCAGAATCTGAATTTATTATTGCTCCTATTGCTTCCTTTGACTTTATACCATTAAGCTTCTAAATATTAGGGAACTGCTCTAAAAACTGCTGGTATTCTCTGGAAACATATTTTGCATATTTGAACTGTGAAATTACAGCTAATTCTCTTGCGGTCATTCTTTAGAAAAGTTCTTGTCAACCAGAACTTCAATTACAAAATAAATAATGGAGACATTTTTAGATGAAAAATGCTACTGAGCTGGCTGCAGAATCAAGAATCAAATGAGTTCATGGCATTGACCAGTGTTTTCCATCCATGTAACAAAAACAAGAGATTGTAGTTGATTGTCAACTACAAGACAGCTGTCTCACATTAGGAGATAGAGGATTGTGTCACAGAAATAGATTTGGTTGGGGATTGGGGAGATATAAAAATATGTTTTACGTAGATTAAAAAAGCACAGAAACAAGAGAAGACTGGTGAAGAGCAATAAAATAAAGAAGGACAGAGAGTTCAAGGAGAGCAAAAGCAGAGGGGAAGCAAAGGAAGAAAAAGAACTGCTTTCGGCAATAGGGTTGATCTTTTATGTCATGAAATGCAGTTTCTTTGAAAAACACTGATATATGAGCCCCATTTTTTTTTCTCTTGTCTGAAACATAATGGATTTGATTAGCTTTCATCAAATCTAAGGTGTGAACTCCAGAAGGGCTTCCCTGAGGCTGCAGACTTTGAGAACTCCAGGTTGCTCAGCTGCTGCCCAAGAACCAGGTGCCTGAGGAGTCCCAAAAGATGGTTGGTAAAATTAATATTCTTATCCATTTGGTTGCTCATGTACAGTTAAGCTAATATAAAAGTCAGTTTCTAAGAGCAGCTACAGGTGCTGTTTGGCTCTTCTTTTTTTTTTTTTTAATTCCCCATGATTTTCTCATGTTTTGGTTTTCTGGCATTATTAACTAGTTCAGAATGGTTCAAATCCAAATACAAAATCATTTCCTGGAAATTAGAAGCTCTGCTTTGTAACTCCAACTAATTCTTCAGCATCTTTGATGCATGTTCTGGCTCTTTATAAAGGAAAAATTTATACTCTATGGCTGTTTTTCCATTTCTCAACACGTGAGCTAGAGAATGAGTCAGTGAATTTTGAGTATAAAAGATTTTCCTTGGAGCATTTGGTATAGCAAACCATGATCTTTATACTGCCATGCAAACATTTTACTTCTGAAACATTTTACTCCTGCAGAACTGTAAGGATGATTAATTTTCATAGAATCATAGAATCATTTGAGTTGGAAGAGACATTTAAGGGTCACTTAATCAAACCTTCCTTCAATGAACAGGGACGCCTACAGCTAGATCAGGTTGCTCAAAGCCTGGTCCAGCCAGACCGTGAATGTCTCCATGGACACCCCCTGTGGGCAACCTGTTTCAGTGCTTTACCACCTTTATCATAAAACACTTTTTCCTTATATCTAGTTTAAATCTCCCCTCTTTTAGTCTGAAACCCCTTCTGCTTGTCCTATCACAACAGACCCTCCTGAACAGTCTGTCCTCTTCTTCCTTATAGCCCCTATTGCCATCCATTAGTACCCTCAAGACCTTTTCAGCAGGGCTGTGCTCAATCCTTTAATCCCCCAGATGTATTGATAATAGGGTTTGCTTCAACCCGGGTGCAAGACCTTGAATGTGGCTTTGTTGAACCTCACGAGGTTCTCCTGGGCTTAGTGCTTGAGCCTGTCTAGGTCTCTCTGGATGGCATCCCATCCACTGGACATGTGAACACCCCCACACAGCTTGCTGTCATCCACAAACTTGCTGAGGGTACACTCAATCCCACTGTTGATGTCATTGATGAAGACATTATGGAATCATAGATTCATAGATTTAGGTTGGGAGGGTCCTTAAAGATCATCAAACTCCAACCTCTCTGCCATGGGTAGGGTTGCCAACCACTAGATCAGGCGGCACAGGGTCCCATCCAACCTGGCCTTGAACACCTCTAGGGATGGGACATCCACAGCTTTTTTTGACAGCCTGTTCCAGTGCCTCACCACTCTCTGAGAAAAAGATGTTATCCTTACATCTAATCTGTCTCTCCTCTTCTATGCCCGTGTAAAATGTTCATCTCCTTCCTATTTCTAAGGTCTCTTTACATACTGGAAGGCTGCAAGATTTCTTTTCTCCAGACTGAACAAGTCCAGATCCCTCAATGCTTCTTCACAGGAGAGGTGCTTCAACCCTCTGATTTTATCATGACCCTCCCCTGGACCCAATCCAACAACTCCACATTTTCTTGTGTTGTGGTCCAAGACCTGGATACAATACTCCAAATGGGATCCCATGAGAGCAGAGTAGAGGTGGACAGTCACCTCCCTCTCCCTGCTGGTCACCTCTCTTTTGATGCAGCACAGGATACAGTTGGCCTTCTGGGCTGAAAACATACACTGTTGGCTCAAATCAAGCTTTTTGTCTACCAAAACCCCTCATGTCCACCTTTGCAAGTCTGCTCTCAGTTTCTTCTCTGAGTCTGTATACATATCTAGAATCGCTCCTTCCAAGTGCAACACCTTGCACTTGACCTTTTTGAACCACATTAGGTTCTTGGGAGCCCATTTTTCAAGCCTGTTCAGGTCACCTTCGATGGTATTCCTTCCTCTATGGTATCAGCTGTACAACTCAGCTTAGCGTCATCTGCATACATGCTGAGGGTGCAACTCAGTCCCACTATCTAGGTCATTTATGAAGTCATTGAAGAGCATGAATGACAACATTTTCTTCCTGGGGGATGGCACTCTTCACTGGCCTCTACCTGGACATGGAGCCATTGGACTAAACCCTCTGTCAATGACCATCTAACTAATTTCTTCTCACTGAATACTTCAAATTCTTATCTACCCAATTCAGAGATAAGAATGTGTTGTAGGACCATGTAAAAGGTCTTGCACAAGTCCAGGTAGATGACATCCATTGTTCTTCCTTTGTCTACTGATACCATCACTCCATCATAGAACATCACCAGGTTGGTCAGGCACAATCCACCCTTGGTGAAGCCGAGCTGGCTGTCTCAGATCACCTCCTTGTCTTGCATGTGCCTTAATGTAGCTTCCAGGAGGATGTGGGCCATGACCTTCCCAAGCATGGACTTTAGGCTCACTGGTCTGTAATTTTCTGGACCTTTCTTTGTATCTTTCTTAAAAAAGGAGTGAAGATTCCCTTTTTCCAATCTCTGGGAACTTTGTCTGGCAGCCATGATTTTCTGAGTATGATATTCAGTGCCTTGTCAATCACATCAGCCAGTTCCTTCAGGATCCTGAGATCATCAGGATCAGGATACACCATGAATTTATACATATTCGGCCTCAACAGTCTTAAACTTGCTCTTTGCTTACAGTGGGAAGGATTTTGCACCCCTGGCCTCTGCCTAGAGTTTCAGGGACATTAGAGATGTGGGAAGCCTGACTACCAGCAAAGACTGACGCAAAGAACATGTTGAGTATCTCAGCCTTCTCCATGTCTGTAGAAGCCAGTTCTCCCTTTTATCATAAGGGGTACACGTTTTTTGGCCTGTTTCTTCTGACCAATGTACCTGTAGAATCCCTTCTTGTTATGTTTCATGTCCCTCACCAAGTTTAGTGCCATCTTTGTCTTTGCTTTCCTGACCCCATCTCCACACATCTGAATGGCATCCCTGTATTCTTCCCAGGCCACACGTTCCTGCATCTGGTCCTTGATTTCAGCTCACTTACTTATAGGGACAGCTCTTTACAATCTATCCACTTCTTAACATATAGGAAAACTGCCCTGCCCATCCTGCTCTGTCTGTCTTTTCTAAAAATCTTCAAGCCCTCAATCATAATATTCCTGCTGTGTTATTTGTCCCACCATGTTTCTGTGATAGCAATTAGGTCATAGTTTTCTGATCACAATGTGACTCCTGCTTATTTCCCATGACATATGGATTGGTGTAGAGACACTTCAGCTGGGCTATTGGCCATGTAACCCTCTTGGAGGAGTCTTCCCTAATTCCTTTGGGACAATTCTGAGGTTTTTCCCTGCTGCTTCTTAAGGGAGGGCACTGCTCCCCCACTCTTCTATGTCACACAGCAGTATATCCCCTTCCTCTGTTGAATCTAGTTTAATGCTCTGCTAATCAGTTCAGACAGCTTGTTGCTCAATATGACAGGAAAGGTGTCATGTGCTTGGGAAGGACGAAGTCAGTACTTTATTACAGATGGTTTTACGCTAGGTAGATCACGTGAAAATGATGTCAGACATTGTTTGACTTGTTAGTGATTTCTATTAATATGTGCTATTATTTCATAAAACTTTCTTGAGACGGTTCTTTTCATGTGTTTTCTCTACTGCCTTAAGGTCTTCCAAAAATCTTTTCTAGAAAATGCCAGAAAGTCTCAAAAGATTGTCACAGTTCTGACTTTAGAAAGCTTGATGTCAGTGAGGGTGTGTCTTAAAATTCTTCAACTATTTTGGATAAATAAATCACAATGACCAGCAGTGAGTGAAGAGTTCTGTATTGTGTCCTGCTTTTAAGAGTGGATCATCCACAAGGGTAGAATGCCCCTTTGTTTGTTAGATTACCCAGGAGTCATCTTATCTCAAAGTTTAAGGACAGAATGGTGTTTACTTAAGCTATGATTTGTGATAGAGATCATGAAAAGATATGACATAAAATCAGTATTACAGTTGTATTTAACAGTAAGGATTTTGTTTGAGTGTTCCAGCATTTATCTAGTTCGTCACTGCTGAGTAATTAGCGTATACAATGTACTCGCAGCCCTTGTGAGTTATTCCGGCTACTTCATTCTTTTTCCTATTGTTGAAGATGACTATCTGCAGTATTCAGGGTGGCTGCCCTTAGTGACTTGCCCTTTCTCTAACCCCCCTTAGTATGACCTTATTCTTCTCTTCTGATGTTTTCCTACCCCTTTTTTCAAGCAGTAATGTACTGAGATATCACAGAGTAAAAGAAAGGATTAAGTAATTTCACCCTCTAAAATATAATTTTATTAAAATTCTATAATCAAATGTTATTGTTTGAGATGATTGATCTGGTGTTTGAAACTGAATACACATAACATTCTTTTGCCTGATCCATTTTGTTCTGGAGAATACATACAGACAGTGTTCAGATTTCCAGCTTAAATACTATATTTGAGGCCATACCTCTTGCTCTTAAGAAAATTTTTTCCTATGTTATTATATATGGGATAATAATGGATGAATAAATAATGCTGGACAGAGATCTTATTGGATGTATCTGGAATGCATCATTTTTCCAGTTAGATGAACTTAAATGCTCATAGAAGAATGAAATTATCTGATTCTTACTGTGTTCATAAACTGAGTGATATGTGAAGTAATATATTTACTTTAAAAAAAAAATCATTCACCTCAATATTATAATTCTGCATTTTATTGTTGGAAAAAAGTACATTTAACATTAAATGGAAAGACAAAAAATAAATTCTGTTTCATTTGCTAAAGCACGTTTCCATAATTAAAAAAAAAAAAGAAAGAAAGAAAAAAAAAAGGCTTGGTGTTTTAGAATGTATTTTTACTGGAAATTCTTTTAGGTCTTCTAGAATGTCCAATCACTGACAATGTGTAACTCAGAAAAATAATAAAATATAAATACAAGATTTCAGGGAATTTTTACACTTTTTTTTCGATTAAAATATTACTTTTGAAAAACTTCTTCATGATACTCGGTAGTAAGTATCCCTTAAGGTAACCATGAGAGCGAAGTACAAAATTTTCAATGTCTTCTCAGATTTAAAAGGAATATGAAACTGTGAAGTACAAACCAATATATAGTGTTATGAACTATAATTGAACATCTGACCTTGATCAAAGATTTTTTGATCACTGAAGATTCAGGATATCCATACTGACTGTATTAGGCTATTTGAAACTTAGTTAAGGCTGAATATGAATTGCCATTACTGTGCATCTGAAAAAGATTATGAAACAGCTTTGAAAATCTTTTGTTCCTTTCAGTGCACAGTACTTGGAAAAAAGTAATGCTAATGTATTTAAACATTCAAATGGCAAAAGCATTATAATTCAACATTTGTCCTACTGTTGTGGTTAAACCTAGCAGGTGGCTGAGCACCACGTAGGCATTTGTTCACTCCCACCCCTCCACAATGGGATGGGGGAGGGAACTGGAAAAAAAAACAAAACAACAAAGTAGAACTCGTGGGTTGAGATAGAACTATTTACTGTGATAGATAAAAGGAAAAGGATATTAGCTATTACTATACATTGTGAATGTACATAACAAGTGGTGCACAAGAAATTGCTCACCACCCCCGAGCTGATGCCCAGCTAGCACCCTGAGCAGTGGAAGAGAACCAGATGAACTCCCACCCTCTTCAAAACTCCCTCTACATGATGTCATATGATATGGAATATCCCTTTGGCCAGTTTCAGTCAGCTGTCCTAATTCTGTTCCCTCCTAGCTCCTTGGGCCCTTTGCTGCAAATGGCCTTGGCTCTGTGCAACACTGCTTAGAAGCAACTGTAAATGTCAGTGTGTTATCAACAGTGTTTTTCTCCTAGAACCAAAACATAACATCATACTGGACACTCTGAAGAAAGCAATTCTGTCCCAGCTGAAACTAAGACACCTGTTAACTCAGGTAATATTAGTCAGACGATATGCTCAGATGTGACCTCCAATTGTGATATCTCTTCCTCTGGTGATATGTATGCAACATTTATGTAACTGCAGTAGAATAAGACTATATTATAACTTCTTTGTCTAGAATTACAAATACAGTATCTGAATTAATTGTCTTAGATTTAGTTCATTCATTTTCTAGTCCACAGATTACTAACAAGCCTTATTTCTTGATTGAGATCTCCCAATCTGTCTCATTCAGGATAAATTCATAATTTTCATAATGACAGCTAGAATTGCACGTCTACATGTAGATTATGGTTTGCATATCTGGAGATGCATAATATACAATCTGAAAGTTTGAGGACACAGTGTCAGAAATATTTTAGGTAGAAGATATACTATAATCACAAATAAATAAATAATTGCTAACTACTTTCAGAATTGAAAATGTTTATTATTATACAGAATTTATTATAGAAAAGCAGATCATGCTATGTGATGACTATAGTTCTTACTGTCTTCCCAAGTAATTTCTTTCAGTTGCTGACTAAGACTTTTAACAGTTTTGCCTTTGGATTTCACTGCCACTGTACTACAGACAATGTACTAGAAATATAATGGTTTGTAGAAGACATTACTGTGTAGCTTAACCCTCAAGTCTGTATATACATTCTGTTATATCTGAACATTGTCATTTTTTTAAGATTGGGATTAGA
Organism: Aquila spilogaster; assembly: GCA_024606505.1. Classification (NCBI taxonomy): domain Eukaryota; kingdom Metazoa; phylum Chordata; class Aves; order Accipitriformes; family Accipitridae; genus Aquila; species Aquila spilogaster. Next base: position 31,537 of record JANHGO010000791.1, read on the forward strand.
TGGCAATTCACACCTTTTTTATGTATTTTTTACATTATCTAAACCTTCTGCCAAAATAGTTCTCAAAAACAGCAATGAATGCCTAACATTCCTTGGCATTCTTTCTCTAATTCTCACCCATTTTAGTCAGTTACTAAGAACAACCATTACATTCTTGGGAACTTCTGAAGAAAAACAAATTTCTTCTGGAGAAACCAGAACGGGAGATGCCAACTGATTCAAACTTATTTTTTTTTACATGCTAATACTATAGTCAGTAAAATAAAATAATTTTAAAACAAACAAACAAAAAACAAACCACCTTCATCATGACTATGTACACATGCATATAATAGGCACAGGAAAGCTGTGTTGAAAATTCTGTGAGGAAGAGATTTATGGAGTATTTTTCAGCTTCTAGAATAGCAGTTCATGATTAAAAATAGGTTTATTGTTAGCAAATAATCCCCATTATTAGTGTTCCAAGAAATGAATTGAAAATTTTGAAGGCGAGATTTCTGAAGATTTCTCTTACTTGGTTCAGGTAATGGCAAAATAATTACAAAAACAAAACAAAACAAAACAAAACAAAACAAAACAAAAACTGGAGAACAGTGTGATGGAATGCTCTCCCCTGCCTCCAACCTCCTCTGCTCTCTGAGTAAACTTTGCAAAACAAATGTTTGTTTGACCAGACTCACTCAAGCTCCATCTCAAAGTATGAAAATAGAACACAGAATGGTCTAAGAGTGAAGGAACTTGGGAGAAGATTTCATTGCAGACAAGTCAGGAGGACATTGCTGGCTTTGGGGACCAGTCAATAGTCTGAGCCTCTCTCACAATGGTTCGTATTGGGTAAGATTTGCACATTTATTTATTCTGAGTGTTCCCCTCAGGAATCTTAGAAATCTCTGCAGTTATTCCATGATTTAATGTGTTTGTGGTTGGTCATGTTATTCGTGTTCTAGGTCAACTTCACATGCTTTGAAGGGAGTGTGTTCATTGCCAGCAAACAAAAGGATCTGTAATCTATTGCTTTAATAAGCTGCAGTATTCACTAACCTCACCATGAGAGTTCTCATTGGGCATGGCCAAATTCCTTTATGGTGGTAGTAAGAACTGTTTGAACATGAGCTGAGCAGTGCACTATTTGTAAATCTGTAATTGTGATAGTTCATATATTGACTGCAACCAGAATTACATCACTGAATTGGGCATCACTCAGAATCTAAGTTCAGTTGCTCCCAGCCTCTCTGATATCTGAGGACAAGATGGAACTCAAAGGAATTTGTTTTCTGCCGAATTTCTTTGCTCTTTTCATGTGACAAATAGATATAAAATTGATTGAAAACCATGAGCAGTATTTCCTCACCACATACACTGTAATGTTTGGAATATACAGCCAGAATATATGTGCCTTCCTGTTTCAAAAATATTTTACAAAAGGTGTCAATGCCCATTTTGGTGGATTCAATTAAAATGAAACACACTTTGCAACTCCTTTCTCTCCTGAAAAATTTCAGTACAGACAATATTCTCTCCTGAGTTTTTGTAGAATGCAGCATCTGTTATATGCAGCTAAATGTAGCATGTATGTTCTCAACTTTTAAAATGTTTCATTATGATGGAAAATAGAGATAATTTGCTTCAAAGATGTAGAATCTTACTCCTGAGAAAGTTCACTTCTGATGAAATGTTTCTGAAATTTGAAGGGAACTTTCCCTAAAAAACTGGTAAGTAGTAGTATTTTAACTTACTGTAAGTCAAACTCTGGATATCCCCATAATATGCTAATCATTTCTTTATTAAATTTCAATGCATTTATTCAACATATTTAAATAGCAATAGAAGAAAAATATGAGTTTTAATTTTGTTCTATTTGTAGCATCTATCTCTGTTAAATATCAACTCATAAAATACATAAACCAGTAGCAAATTTTGTCCCAGTATGCTATATAAGTTATAAAAAAACATTTGACTTCTGATTCCACACTACATGTCCTGAAATATATATGGTACCTTATCAGCTCAAACTCCATATTTACTTGCAAAGCCATAATTCAATATAACAAGTTTAGCATCATGCTCACGTGGTAATAACACTACAGAGACTTATTTACACTAATTGATTGAATTTAATAGTAACTGTTGGATTTATGACATAAGGATCTGCAAGAAAACAAAATATGTATTTTGTTTATGTATTTGTAGTTCACCTGTGGATTGACTTAGGAATCATGACTTCATAGCTCTACTTATAAATGCTTTTTGTCTCACACATTATACACCTATCATAAAATAGTGGGGGCTCCCTTTCTCACCATTCACTTCATTCAGTTGTCCTGTTAAGGCACAGCATTTTGCTGTACCTCTTTCATTAGAAGATTTATATTCTTAATTTGTCTTCAATTTTTTCTTGTTTTTTTTTTTCTTTTTTTTTTCAGTAAACCATCAAATTTTATTTTGTTTTAGTTTTTCTACTTCTGTTCTCTTTACCTACCTTAATTCTGTAGTGTTTTCTCTTCAACACCCATTTCCACTTACTGAAGTGACATTTATTTGTCTGATGGATACATGACTGAGACTGAGTATACAGTAATATCTTTTGCTGTGCAGAGGGAGAGTAGGACCAGAACTTCTTTGTCTCAGATACAAAGACATAATGAGACTTATTGATTTGAGTTTGAAAATCTACAGTTTGTCATTCCCAGATATCTTCAAGCCATGGTTTCTGTGTTTGCCATTCTAGTTTGTAGCAAGGAAAGTTTCAAGAAGGACAGCCTACCTGTTTGCATTGTTATTTTTTTAAAATATTTGCATCTTACAAGTGATTTGGAGAACTTTTTACACTGTCTGTCAGCTCTGATTTTTGCAGAATGGGCAAATAAGGGAAAAGATAGATGCACACACAGACACATCATACAAGCATTTGGGTTTCCTTCGGGCATTTTTCTTGAGTATTTGGGCTTTCTACTATTTCAGTGGTCTTGTCTGAGGTGTATACTGCACTTTCTGTCTGTCATAGAGAGACATACCTCTGAGTGGACTTTATACCAGTTCTTATCATCTAGTAGATCTAAGGGCCAGAACATGGATACTAGTTCCCAAAGGCTCTCAACCTTTTGCTAGCACAGCCCTTTGATGTAAGCTGCATAAACGAGTGCAACTTGCTTTTACTTGGATGTGCTTCTATGTGTAACAATAAAATCACCAAATGTCATCCTGTCATTTTCTACAGGTTTGCAAGGCACCTCAGTAACATCTCAGAAATGTCTGCTCCTCCAACACATGTAGGACTGACAGCTGGAGCTCCACCTATTGAAAACTCATTATTACATTTTCTCAGCACAGCATACTTTGCAGAACAGTCTTTCAGTATGCTTTCTGCTAATGTGTTTGAAATCATTCTCCAGTTAACAAAGCTGGATGAAGGTGGTAGTGCATGCCCAGTGCCCCTTGCAGGTATGTATTTCAGTGAGAGAGGATTGCTAGTTGGTATCTGAAAGGCTTTAAAGCATTTGTCTACATGCTTGTCTTGTAGTGTGCTACTCTGTACTGTACTGCCCCTTCCCTATTAATACTCTGTATCTCTGTGTGTCAGTACATGCTACATACTTTGTTTAAATGAACTCTTCAAAACGACTTTAGTACTTCAGTATGAAAATATTCTTCTCCCATATGCTGCCATTGTTAAGTCCTACATGCAATGAAAATTGTTGCTGTATCACAGTGTGTGGGGGTAGATGTTTTCCTGGTATAAACAGAATCCAAAGGATGTAATGCTTTGTAAGACAAAGCAAAACTTCAACTTTTGAAAAAATTTTGGCTAGAAACACAGAGCACAGAAATAATGTGCTCCTGAAGAAAACTCAGCTCATTAATTTGGCAAGCACATTCAGTACTGTTTCAGTTTCCAAAATGTTTCTGAGAAGCAAAGTATGAACAATGCAATTTAGTTACATAATTTCACACGAACAAAAGCATAAATAATTACAAAATAATTACAGAAAGGGAAATGATCAATGCAAGGTGAGATATGTGCTCTTTTAGGGAAAAAAAAAGAAAAAAAGAAAAAAAAAAAGAAAAAAAAGAAAAAAAAGATTTGATCTGGCAGGGCTTCTTGGATAGCCAAATTACCAGACTAAGTCTGGATGTCAGTGGAGGTCATAGTTGGGGATGGCTGATCATGGTGGTGGGGAGGAGGCATTATTGTTGGGATTATTTATTTATTTTTTCATATCAGCCATTAACAGGATTTTTGTTTAACTTCTAAAATTCATTTTTTCAGTAGTTTTCACTACTCTTCACAATGTTTGCTCTTGGGAGCACAGACATTATTACAAGACACAGATCGTTGTTAGAACTAACTTTAAAATATTTTGCATGTAATGCAGAAAGTACCCAAAAAAGATTTTCAAGATTTATTTTACAGTTTCACAAAAGGCAAGTAAAACTTTACTAAGGGCTTCACCTCTGAGATGCACAATGAGGAACTGAGACACTCACAGCAAGCCTGATTGTATATCATGGCTTGAAACTACATTATTGGTTGCTTGGAAGCCAGGAGTAGCTCCTTTGATTTACACAGTCTGATGCCTGTTTAAATTGCAAGTAGCCTACATCATAAGCCTGTGTTTTTACAGTATCTCCTTACTGTGGCCTTACTCCAGATGTATCCATCTTGATTCTCTCAGTCCTTGAATGTCAGGATAATTTTGTCACATTCTACTCACAAAGGATTTTGGCAGATGACACAGACTAATCATCTACCAGATTGATGTTGAGTTGCAGTGCCAGTTCTCCTGCAGTCAGACCTCCATGCTGCCTTGCCAGATTGTAAGAGCCAAGACCTAAGAAACAGCTGACAATACTTTCTGTGAAGATTTGTACAATTATTCATGGAGTTCTGCACTCCATAGTGAAGTTCTATAGGATTTTTCAAAGCCCACATGAAGCAAAACATTTAATGGAATTTTGTTATGTGGGAGTTTTCGAGGAATACTTTCTGATATCCTTTGACTAAACAGTCCTAATGCTTCACTTTCTGTTATACATTTGAAAAAATATGATAAAAGACGTAATAAAGATCAAGCTAATCTGAGATGCAAGTTCTTGCAGGGTGGATAAATCTGAGTTAGCAATAAAGATTGGAACTATGCTTTATGTCATGTGAAAAAAATACTAATATCTGGAGACTCCAGTCAAAGGATAATGAGTCTGACTCTTACTTTGAGTCCTTTAAATATCTTACAGTTCTACTTCAATAATTCAAATTAGTTCTGCCTATAATGGCAGATTCTTAAAGATAAGGCTAGTTTGCTTTGTTTGATGCACAGATCACTTTTATTTCTGATTTACATGCAAATTCTTTAAGAAATCGTAACACAATGCATTTCTGTGGGAACTGAGTATGCAACTAATCTTCAACAGAAATTCCTTTTAGATGGAGTACAGTTTAGAGATCAAAAAGACATTTAAATAGGTATGGAAAAAAAGTGATTGAAGGAAAGTACTTCAAAATATTTTCCAAGATCTTAAGAAATACCATAAATTAAGGATTCTAAAGAATAACAACTCTGATTTTCTTTTTTTTTTTTTTTCACATTTTCTTTCCTTTTCTGAATGCAAACATTTAGAAAGATACCATGGTGTATCATGCAGTCTGTATAATTTAAAGCCAGATTGTTTCGTTTCTCTCTGCAGACAAACTTGTTCATGTCACCCCTACAGTGCTCAACTCCTGAGCATGTCAAAATATATACTACCTACCAGCTCCAACAGATCTGAGCCATCTATGTTCTTTCTGACCTTTTCTTTTCTCATTTCTGCAAACTGTAGAGGGTGTCCACCACTACACAGGACAGGCTCAGCAGGAAATGATTAGATAATAGAAATAAAATTTGGGCCTGACACCTAGCTTGTAGGTTATCAGAGATGCATTCAGAGCTTAATTCACGTAGTTACACATAGGGTTTGAAAAATAGAGAAATAAGAGGATTTTGTCAGTAGCTCTGGTTTATAAGGTACAGCAGTATTTTGGCAAAGAAAGGGAGATAACATACTGTATAGTACAGAGGAAAAGTGTTGTGAGCTCCAAATGAGATTACTTTTCTATTGTTTGCAAAAGGCATCATCATGCACAACTACGGCTTTTAAAGTATCTAGCTTCCTTACAGAATGTCACAGTGCTCCTGGTTAGTTCTTAAGAAAGAGATCAAAGTAAGATTTTCTGGTCTTGATGTTCTTGTTCAGGCTGTGTTCTTTCTGTTCTGTCTTCACAATACTGAACAGAACTCAATTTTCCAAGCAAGTGACAAGAGAACACATTTGTCACTACTTTGTTCTTTTATAAACCTTTCAATGCACTCTGAAGGAGTAATTTGAAAAAAAAAAAGCTTACTGACTATACATTTAGTAAGCATAGTTCTCTTCAGTGGACTGAATTCTTCCTTTATTTTTGTTCTTGTAGCCCAAACAGAGCTGTCAAGACAGATCATCAGTAGGGGTGAAAAAAAGCCA
>JANHGO010000792.1:0-38033 GCA_024606505.1 Aquila spilogaster
GGGCAACCTGTTCCAGTGTCTCACCACCCTCACAGTAAAGAATTTCTTCCTAATATCTAATCTAAATCTACCCTCTTCCAGTTTAAAGTCATTTCCTCTTGTTCTGTCACTATCTGCCCTTATAAAAAGTCCCTCCCCAGCTTCCATGTAGGCCCCCTTCAGGTCCTGGAAGGCCACTATAAGGCCCCCCCAGAGCTTTCTCCTCTCCAGGCTGAAGAGCCCCTTCAGAGGGCTCAGAGTTCTGTAGTAGAAGAAAAACTAACCATGTGAAATTACGCAGATGGTCCCTGGAAATGAAAAAGCACCCCAGGTGCATAAAAACATACACCAATGGCGGACTGTTGGGAACAAGGCAGCCAGCATATAGCTGTGGTGCTCCCTTTCCTCGAAGAGCTGTCTCCAGCCCCATGGCTCCGGGAATCAGAGGTTCCCCTCCACAGGCCAGCACCAGCTGTTACAAAGACAGCTCAACAAGTAACTTCTCACACCAAAGGAACTTCTTTAAGGATTTGTTGCACCTAGGACAGTTACAATAAATAAATGCTCCAGGATGCTTTACTTAAATTACAACATTCTATCAACATTCCTGGCACACAATTTTAGCGTGGTCTGCCTCAAAACCATGCTCCGGAGAAGAAAGGGCTGTCAGAGAAAGGCTAATTTGCAAGCAAAATAACCCCCTTGGGAAACCTACAGCCATCAGAATTGCTGGTTTATATCCACCTTCTACCTCCCAAAGATCAGCTGTACAAATCCAGCTGTTCTGAAGCAAATACTTCTTACACACAGATTTCCTTTCCAACTGCAATTTATAAGAGATTTGGCAGCTCTCTGTGGGACCAACTGTACATTCAAGCCAGTATTATAATCTTTCTTCTTTTTCTCAGATACGGTGAACTCCTCAACGGTGCAAAGAGTTTGCACTATGTACAAAAATGCCATGAAAAATTAACCATGTACTTATGCCTATAATTAGGGTCAGCATGGAAAACACAGATGTATCTGTCATGTCTTCCTGGACTTGTTTATGCTAAAAGAACAGTGCGTAAGTTAGAAGCAGAAATCAGAGTGCATATAAACTCAAAGTATAGAGAACTCACAGAAATTCAAAATGTGAGATTCAGAGAATCTCCAAAACCCATGCTATCTAGTTTAGGAATTATTTCCCTAGGGAAATAATTCATATGAACTTTAATGTTTATTCAAGGCTGAGTTAGAATTTGGCCATCACCAAACTCTGACCATCCGATACAGTAAGGCTATAAAGCAATGATTACGATCTAACAGACCACAGCCAATTGCTGACATTCTATTCAAGTTTACTTACGCTTAAAACATGTCTTTAGCTGGAAACTGTAAGGTGGGAAAGTCAGGATAGAGAGAATTCTTGTTTTACTTTCATACTGTAGCTCTTTTATTTATCTGGACCAGAGCATGAGAACGTACTTTAAAAAAAAACAACCCATACATCCACAGACACACCATTCAAATCATCTTTACAGCACTTAGACTAGTAATGCTTCTTGGAAAAATATTTGTGATTACATGGAAATGCATGATTTATTAAGCTTTCAAAACAACTGATAATTGTGAAGTTGAGCTTCAGCTAACAAAATGCCTGCACTTCTGTTCAAGCTCAAATTTGCCTGGTAACGAAGTTGAACTGACACTGCTGCATGGCATTAACAATCTTTTGCTAATTTACACCAGCAGAGTGTGAAATCCAACTGACTGCTCAGCTCTGTATCCTCCGAGCTGCTCATAAGACTTTCCATCAACTGATTATCTGGATGGGCAGCCTGCAATTTGGAAATATTATTAGGAGGTAATTGATTCATCAAGAAACAGAATTCTTAAATTAACATTCAGTGTCTGGTATACCACACCACATTCGTCAGTATCGCTTTCTGCATGCGATCACATCTGGTTATGCAGCAGAAGCTGATCCCTTGCTGTTTTCTGTCCTGGAAACTACAGTCTGCACCTTTTGCCCTGTGGCCCCAGTGCAACAAAGCAAAGCAAGCAACATACCTAGTCATTGTTACGAGTTGCTTTCCCTGTGGGCCTGGGTTGTAACTTTTTCATTTCCTGCAGCTGCAGAGGTTGTCAGACAGTCTCACAGGCAGTGCTTTGGCTCTGAGCCATGGGTGGGGAGATCTCTGTCCTTACTCATAGCCCACACTTTACTTGCAGTCTTAAAACAGCAAATCTTCCCCTTCTGCAGCCTTCCTCTGCTTTTAAGCAAACAATTGCTGTTTATATATTTTCTCCTTCTTTACTTTCACTGCAAACAGGCAGTCCATCTTGAATTGTTCAAACTGGGTTCCCATGTTACTTCCTCAAATTCTGCTCTTGCTGTCAGAGCTTCTTCCTACACTTGGATTCAGTATGAAAATACCCCATTTCTCTCTCGTAGTTTTCAAAGACCTTCATCATATATGAGATATATTTTACCTTCATTCCCCCTCCCTCCCTGTTGACCTGAAATTAATACACTGAACAGAGAGTTTCCAGTTTTTTGAGAGCACATTTACATAATGCTCAAATTCAAGACTGCTTTTATCCCATTTTGTGGCCTCAGTTATTAAATGTCTCTTTTATGGGGAAGTATCTCCAGATCACCTGTGCAGTATTTCTTTTTCTTAACTGCTGAAAAGGAGGTCCCCACGCCTGCTTAAGAACTCTGTCACCTCAAACACAGCTCTTTAACCAAATCTGTCAACCTTTGTGTTGGATACCGTCAGTTGTTTGATGCTCCTCACTGTATCATAGATTCTCTGAGAGACACTAAAGTTGTGGGAAAAAAAAACAAAACAGAACAAAAGAACTGCTGAAAAGACATTTTTCTGTTTATGGCATCAGTAAGGACTGCATCCTCAGCGTGAAATCAAAAGTCAGCATTCGGTATTGCAGTTATTACTGGTAAAAAATTTACAAACCATTTTAAATATGTGCCAATTTTTTTTTCTGAACTTACAAGGTTAATTTTGCTACACTGAATCCTTTCCTTTGCCTTTTACCCAAAGCTTTGTGGCTGTTTAAATGTCCTGCAAACAAAGGAAAGAGAACTGCATATATAAAAAAGAATGCTCAACAGAGTGAAAAGAAACCTTGGTAAAGAAGAAAAGCTCCAAATAAAGCAATAGGAACATTCTTTCCCACCCATACCCAATAACATGTGGGGAATCATTGAAAAAAAAAAATGTTGCCGTATGCATTGCTTGTGAAAAACATGTTCTTCCAAAGCTAGTAATTTATTTTTTGTAGAGTGCACCAACTGTTATTCAGCCTCTTCACTACCCACTTGTTTGTCTTTTTTCCCATTATAAAAGGGATTTAGATTTTTTTTTAAATGTACTCATCTGCAAAAATGCATATTAAATTGATTAAGTGACCCAAAAAACTTACGAAAATAGATCTGATATCCAGCAGAGCAAGCGAGAGGTCTGGAATCTGCAATCAACACTATCTATCTAATGAATGTCTTTTTTCTATGTAATCCTTTCCTGTACTCTTAACAAAACATTTGTTTGCTTAATTATTATACAATTCTGAAGATAGAAGATCTCAAAGATACAAAAAAGCCTTTTTTTTTTTTACCCCTTGGTACTAACTAGATATTTTAAATAGTACATCTCCCTAGAAGACAAGTAACAACTACAAAATTATGTAGGCAAGTGAAGAGATTTGCTTTCTGGGCTGTCATCTCTTGTCTTCGTGCATCAGAATAAAACATTATCTTTTGTGACTGACGAACTTTGGACAGACACAGAGTGATCAAGATCAGCTATCAGAACGAGGCACTTCATGGAACACACTTTCTGCTTTCATAATCTTTCTTATTACCCTGCTTCGGATGATCACCATTTCAGACAGTTAAGACATTAAATATCAACCAGTACCTTTGTACTTAGCAGTGAAATATAATTTTCCACAAATTAATCAGCTGTAAATTAGAAAAGGCTTGCTGTTTCAAAGCCTCAAAGCTCACTCTGAGATGGCTTTCCAGCTCCAGCTGTCAAACAGACAGGATTGTTAAACGCTGTTGAAAAGATCAAAATTGTAGGATCTGTAGAATCTGTACTATGGGATGCCAGAAAAACTTTGGAAGTTGTTTCACAGGAACAACTAAAATGAGCAGATATTACTAAAGATCTACAGAGTCCAAGTGATACTGAAAAGAACGCAAAAACTCTTCAGTTAATCCATTTTTATAGGCTAAGCACTCAACATTCAAGCAGCTACCCCTTCCACTTCTCTGATGGTGGGTCATCTCCTCTTCTTCCTTAAGATTGTGTAAAACCTCTCTCCCTCTAAGCCTTGTACAGCAGCTTGTGATGCCAGACGTGCACAAATGCCAGACTCGTGTCTGCTGCACGTGTCTTAATCCATGAAGTGAACAGAATTAATCATACCTGATGCTCACACAGTTAGCGTGACATATTGCATATATGTGCAGACCTTAAAACTCCAGAGGGCAATATCCTCATTTGTTAAATCATTCAAATAATCTGGAAGTTTTACTGCATTGTAGATAAAAATACATAAGTAAATGGATTTGCATTAAAAAGCCCGAGTTGCAAAAATCATTAGAAATCTAGGAAATTTAACAGTGGTTAACCCAAGTGCACGACGGCCTACCTTAATTTAAGTCATTCACTTGTTCTTTCTTATGTTTTGTTTGTTCGGTGCTGTTGTTTTAGGGTTCTTTTGTTGATGTGGTTTTTAGGAATTCATACCTCAATCAATACCCACAGTGAACAATACTTAAAAACTGAGATCATCATCTACTTTTTGGCCCCAGTCTTCTGATTAGCGTATCCCCCAGTGCCTTGTTTACAGATCTTTAATCAAATCCAGCACTTGAGAAAGAATAACCTCTGGTTGGGATTGTCTGAGGAACATTTCGCTATGCAGGGGAAAAAAATAAAACCAAAGCACCCCACCAACTTTCCCTAATTTTTTGTAACCCTTCTGTGTAGTGAACACTATCAGCTTCTTTCAAGCAAAAGAAAGCTGAGTTACAGACTGAAAGTCAAAAGCATCCTATGGTTTCAAACGCACAATCTAAAGCTTATTTTTTCTTTTGTTTTAGGTTCCAGATTACTTAGCATTATATAATAGGTTGCACGTTCAGTACAGTTCACGCTGACTTCAGTCACATGCACAGGAAACTTTAGGAATCAGACACCCAAGTCCTAAAGTCTGACACCCACTAATGTGGGAATAAACAAGTAGCAGCTGCTTCTTATCAGCTGCAGTTCAGATGATGTGCAGTAACATCACAAGGGAAGCCTATGGAAGAGGCAAGAACAGAAGAAACTTCTGAACCTGCCTTCAATCCTGCAAATCACGTCAATTCTAGCACTCGCCTTCTCTTTTCTTCAGTTTCCATGATCAATATAATTAATTCATGCTTTTTTTTTTTAAGCACTATGTCAAACAGAAACAATATTAATTTTGCAGTGCTCTGCCCCTTCTTCTCCCCAAACAAATGCTGAAGGAAAAATAGCAATACAGATTATGTCCACTGGTTTGATTAATAAGTGTAACCTCTCAAAGACAAAAACACTCTCCCTCAGGAGTCTGACAGGCCCAGTGTTCTTCATATAACATATATTGTTCAGTACAGTCTACTACTTAATAAAATTCTCTGCTTTCAAAGGTAAAGTCCCCAAGCTGCAAAGGAAATTGGATTTATCAATTCTGCGTTTAGAAAAAAAATACATCTGTTACCATTTCCATGATTTCGATCCCTCAACCAAGGAAGAAATGCTTCAGTGAAATCTAACTGCATTTTTGTCATCAAAAAAACCTGCAAAATTTATCATTCCAAATGGTCAGAGGATACAAAAAGTCAAAAATGTTTTCCAGTTAAATCCTTCAGATGTTTTAAATCATGCTATACCCAGAAAGTTCCTCCTGTGCATGTTCCTGACACGAGAAATACAAACTCTCCCTATTTTAGGCAAACATGTTAACATAGGGTCAGTATTAAATGAGAAAACTTGTGATGTTCTAGCTGGGATGGACTGAAAAATAAAAAAAACCAAACATATAGGCATATTTATAAAAAACTCTCCAAAGACAGGATTTTGTTTTGGAAAACAAGTCTTCCCCAACACCATTTTCTTATTATAACAAGCTTTTTGAAACGCATCTTTTCCTCTAGCATGTGCTGAAACACCTAATGAACTGGCTATCATTTATTTTAATTCACATTGCTTTCTGTTAAAAGACTTCAAACAGCTTCAAATGAAGCAAGCAGACATCTTTTCTAATAACTAAGTACTCGGTGAGCCCAGAATATTTATTGAGCCAGAGGAGGAACTACACTACAGCAAAATCTTAAAAACTATCAAAAAAAAGTTATCAGATTTTTATTGCACTCTTCAGGGGCTCATTCTTCCATTCAAAACAAAAGCAAAGTAAGATTTCAGAATCCAGCTGCATTGAAACAATAAATTAATTTTGTCTCTGCTAGCCTGGAAAACTCAGGTAGGTAAAATACAGAAGTTCTAACAGCTCGTTCCAAAGCCAAGGCACACGGGTGTGTGTATTTAGCACTTCCATCACTGAGCCTGATTTTATCATGACTTCTTACTGCAGGATTTCTCAGGAAATACTGATACTACATGCAGGAGGTTTTCATCACACTTTCAACACATGACAGGTATATATTTTCTTATCGTCAAAGCTTGATCTATTAAGATATGCAACTTTGTTTACCAAAACATAATTTGCCTACATCTCTTCCCTGTCTCCTGCCACATTTTCACTTAACAACGATAACTACTGTTTAGAACAGAATAGATAGCATGGTTTTAGGATCCTAAAAGTGCTACGTTTCATCAAACTGAAAATTAGAAACCAAAACAGAGTAAGAATGCTGAAGTGCCCATTTATAAAGTACTCCCTATTACCCAAAAACTCATGCTGCTGACAACTAGACTTCGTTTCCATCATTTCTTACCTTTGTGGTTAAAGATCCCCTCCATCTCCATACTACTGCGAGAGTGAGCAATACAGAGGGACCCACAGGGGACCAGGCCTTCTGCAGCTGGGGACCGATCTGTAGTTCGAACCAGACACCAGTCAGGTTTGTCATGGGGTCGCTCCAGGACCTCCACAGTCTGCCCACGGCGGATTGTCAGCTCATTACTGTTGCAGGCGGTGAAATCGTGGATTACCACAGTCAGCTCGCACCCACCAGACAACTGTGAGGGAAAACAAGAACAAGAAGCCAGATGAATGCTCGTTATCAAACCATCCGTCACGCACCATTACCTATTTAGGATTCCTGGCAGGGTTCATATTTTGGATGAGATAGCAAGCTTCTGGGGCTTTCCACATCAAGAACAGATCACTTCAAAATCAAGCACTTATGATGCTTTTAGTACTGATTTTTGACTCTGCTTGTCTCTGCCTATGTTCGAAATACACTGGTTGTGACAGGGCTGGGTGGAGAATTTAAGCAGTTTTTCTTGCTAGACTGCTCCTTACCCTGAAAGCTGAAGTAGCAGCCACTTAAGAATATGTCCTATGGCTGATAACTCACAGCAAAAAGCCAGAAATTAGTAAATACAATCACTATGAGATTTATCATCTTACAAACCCAAGGCAGAAAGCGAGGTCTTTTTCAAATGAGCTTACTAACCCATTTCCATGCCATTTACAGTTCTTTCTCAGGTCACAAAATAACTCAGTATACTCCATACATGAATACAAAAATCAGCATCAACCCCTTCACATAATATTCCCAAATACTTAACTATGTGATACAAAATCCACATTAGCTTATAACTTCCGCCTTCTTGCTGGTTCCCCAAATAAAACCACACAAACTTGAATTAAAAGCATGCAAGCTCAGGGTTTCCCCCCCACTTCCAGAACACTTCATTAGAACTTCTTCTTTTTCCCTAAGGTTATGCTTCCTCTTTGTTTCATCTGCTTTGATCTGAAATGAAAATTATTTATATAAACTTTGCAAAGTTCCCAAGATTGCTCAGTGCCAGAACACTCATCCAACTTAACTAAACAGCCTGGGAATGCCTTCTCCTTCCACGTAGCAACAGTTCCAGGCCACTTCAGATCCTAGTGTCTGAATACTTCGATATCCCAGGGTGCCTCAGTGTCACATACCCATTAGAACCCAGCTGGTGTGGCCTTCTGTGGATTCAGTAGTTTGGACCAAGCTAGTCAACTCCTCCAGCTCAGGGAGGTAATCCTGTAATGCTCAACTTCGACAAGGGAGGGCAAACACTCTTTGAGAGTTACAGTCACAGATAATATAGAAGCATGTGCTATTCCCACAAACTGAATGATTCCTGCCATTTTATTGTTGCCTATCACATTTAAGTTCTTAAATGCCTGCTGGCTACATCCCACGAGCTTTAGGAGAAGTTAACAGTCCACATGGTTATTTATTAGTTTTCATTAAAAGCCTTGCACCGAAACATCAGATAAAATCCTTGCTAGGATAACACTATTTCTTATCAAGAAAGAATTTTAAAGCAGATACAAAACCAGAAAAATTCCAGTAAAACTAAAAGGCTAATTCCAACCTACTCCTTACTCAAGCCTGCAGGAACAGCATATAACTCCTAGTAGACAGTCTAACTCCAGAGCTTTCCCATGGTCTGTGCTTGCTGATCTCAATGGCTATCCTTACTCGCATCCACACACCCAGAAAAAAGTTTTCTTTGGGGGAACGCAGAGGTTAACAAGGACAAAAAAAAAATCCTTATACAACTATTGCTTAGAGATGGTAAATCAAGTTCCACCCATTTTGATCTAGGCTAAAAATTAATCACATTGTTACTACTACATCTCTTCAGATAGTCCCAGCATCCAGGTTATGACAGTTACATTTTCAAAGCATGCTACCTTCTCCCGCATTAAAAACTTCCTTTTTCCCTTTCCCCCCTTTCTCCATATTGTATTAGTTTTTAAGTCCATGCAAAACTATGCCAAAGGGGAAAAAGTAAGAGCTTTCTGTTGTTTTCTGGTATTGATTTATGTTACAGCCTTCTTCAGACAAACTAAGGAACAATTGAAACCATCTGGATGGCTGATGGGGACTAAGAAAAAGCTGACGGAATATGATTTCAGAGACCAAATTTTTCCCAGGGAAGTTCATATGCATCCCCCCACCAGTGCAACCATCAAGACAGTAACAAGTAGATACTGTCCAGAAATTCCATCTAGTCATTGTATTTTTTCCTAGATATCTACAAGAGCATAGCTTTGGTTCTCTGCTTCCTTGTCTGACCCTTTACTTCCCTGCAAATAGAAATATACTTTGCCAACAGTGCAAAGGCCATGTGCTTTTGGCATTAATATAGATGTTACTTCTTTTCCTTCCCTTAACTGGGAGGGAAAAACCAAAAACGAAAAAAAACAAAGATCTGCTCATTAGCTACATTTTTTTTTTTTTTTTTTTTTACAGTATTAAGCTAAGGGAAAAAGCAAACAAAAATTGACAGTAACTATATCAGAAACTCCTAAGTTATCCAAAAAAACCTCATTAAGACTGCGGGAATTAGACATCCTGGCTGACCAGTACTCCATTTAAACTCCCTATTCCGTCACACTTGAGCAAGCGGTATGCAAGACATTTCCAAAGTGCAAGTGTTAGTTCTTCCCTGTTTCCAAAGACTCTTAACATCGCGAGATGCAACTTAAGCACGGGACTTCTCTGCTGCTGTCTAGAACACCTATACAGACTACCTTTAAGTTATCACCATGCAGAATAAACCTAAAAAAACTGTATATTAACTTTCCACTCTCTTGGGATAGTGACCATTCTCCATCTCCACAACTGTAATGGCTAGGAAACAGTGCTTTTCCCTTTGTTTCTTTGCTTGTTTTCTTTCCATAAGATGCCTTCTGAAAGCAGTTTCCTCCTTTTCACTGATTAAATGCAGTTGGACAGCAAGGAGTGTCTGGGATTATGTACATTGCTCAACAGCTGTTGCTGGACAGCTTTGGCAAGGCTCTCTAGGCTTGCTGGAGGGGAGAGAAAGAGGCACAGCAGAACCAGGAGACTGATTTGCACTGAAGAGAAAGGAGTTGCAAACCACCTAAATAAAAATTTAGGCTGAACAAGAGCTTTATCCGTCATTCTCAAGAAACTCTTTATGTAAACTGAATTAATCATGCGTGATAAAAATAAATGAGGCTATGTCTGAAACATGGAAACTGGAGAGACAGAGACTCGATGAGAAACAAAAGCCAGACAGAAATAGAACAGCAGATTAAAAAAGGCGTAAGGTTTAATTAAACAGCTTATCATGGGACACAGTATCTTGCTGTTGCTGAAATTAATGTTAACCATCTATGTTCATCTCACTGGGGCTTTTTAATCACTGCCGATTGTAGAGAGGAAAAAAATAAAAGGCATAACACACGACATATGCATAGACTTTTAGTGCAGGTTTGCAGAAGTCAGAGATACCACATCAGATCACTACTGACTGACTTCCGTCAAATACAATGGCCTTTACATATTACCTCACTTAAGGACTGCTTATTAAGTTTACTGCCCCACGGTAATTTTACAGTAAGGAGAAATGGGAGGAAAGAGAGCAGCTAATAAGCTTTCTTGATTATTTCAAGTGCAAAAAATCTATAAATTCTTTTTAAAATAGAACTTGGGTGTCTTTTTTTCTCCCTCAGTGCACTTCTTTCTTTCTCAGAGTATTTCTCTTTGACCAGACCCAAACTTGGTTTCTGACACTGAGGAGAGGTGTATGCTTGGAAACATGCCTGCTTTTTCTTTTTACTGAAGTAAAAAACTAGTTTGTTTTTATTTTTCTCCTGGCAGGAGATTTTTCTGCATTTTCAGCTAGTAGAACTTGGTTGTCTTCTCGTGCTTCAGTGTTCTTTTTATTTTCCAAAGTACTATGCCCAAGCTTTAAGAAGCATGTGAATGAAATACAAATTCGCACAGAAAGCAGTAGAAGGTGTTACCAACTGGGCACAAAAGACAATTCATTAAAAATAAAATACTGCTCCACTCACCACACAGAGCTGCTAGCATGATTCCTGCTTCTTAGGATAACACTGTACGATGGCTCTGCTTATAAAAGCCTATCATCTTCTCAGCTATCAGAATAGTTTGGATTATTTAACACTTCTGCCAGCTCAGTTAACACAAGCACAAAGAGATCTATCAGACCCACACTGCTTCCTTCAGCTTCCCCATTTCATTTCCTATGCATTGGATCAAGTTCAAAAGAAGATGCTAAAACCAGATCAAGATCCGAGGCTAGGAAACAGCTGAAAGGTGGAACAAAAGGCCAAGTGTTATCTCTTTTATTTATTAGCCACCTAAAATGGTGCCTACACAGCTATAGAACATGAATGGAAGGAACGCTGTGAAAGGTGAAGGGAAAAATATTTACTGAGAAGGGTACAGTAAGAGCATTCATTTGGAAAACTGAGGTACTTTGATGGAGTAGGAATCTCCCTCTCAAGAAGCTTACATTTCAGCTTGGACTGTGTTATACCTTCTAATACTTCAGGATAGGTTGGTGCTCTTGTCTTGCAATATGAAGATACACTGCAATATTAAAAAGAAGGTGGAAAGGGATCTTAGGACATCTAGTCCACTCCTTTTTCTTCCTCCCTCCATGAGCAGCTGCAGCTACATGAATTAGGATTAATAGTTATCAAAAGTTTTTGCATGATTTCCAATTATGGACATTCTTTAGCCTTCAAAACTAGGCTGCTCTAGAGCTTCGCACTTCAGTAGATTCAAAAAGTCATTGCAGTGTGTAATCTTCAATTAAAATGGAGTCCTTTAATCTCATCTA
Organism: Aquila spilogaster; assembly: GCA_024606505.1. Classification (NCBI taxonomy): domain Eukaryota; kingdom Metazoa; phylum Chordata; class Aves; order Accipitriformes; family Accipitridae; genus Aquila; species Aquila spilogaster. Next base: position 11,817 of record JANHGO010000792.1, read on the forward strand.
ATCCACTGAAAATATGTATAAAAGACTGGTCTTTAATTCTGCTTTTCACACAACTGAAGGCCTTAAGTTCTTCCTTCCATCTTTTTACTTTATACTTATCCTCTCCAACTCTTTATCTTACCTTGTATGTTACGTTTGGTAGACCTCTAATTAGACTTCCAGTTTTCCTGGAACTTTTCCAACAGCTCAGTAGTTTACTAAAATTCTGTATTCAAAACTGGATGCAATGCCTAATAGAAGTCTTACAGGTGCACAGTAAAGAATGAGGACTTTCTGTCCATAACCATAGGGCTGTTTCCCCTCTCTTCATATTGGTATCAGACTCAAAATTATACACAGTTTGAAAGCCCCTAAACTTCTCAAAATCTGTCCAATAATTTCACCATTTACATTAGTAGTTAATCAATTTCACTGTTCACTGTAGCTCAAATGAGTCCCTATTAAACTGCATGGTATTTTGCCAGTTCATTTCTCCCTTTACAAAGATGATTCTGAATGCTGATTTAATCTTCCAATATAGTTTTCATATCACATGAAGCTGGAATGGATGTTAACTTTATAAGTGGTCTACTGGATCATCCTGTGTATTATTGAAAAGCAACATGGAAAAACTGGAGTCAACAATCAAAACTTACAATTCTATTCAAAAAAACAGGGTGGAGAAGAAAAAAGCTAATTAGAAGTTATTTTCTGTTGTGAAAGCATTTCCAATTAAATCACAAAATGAGATGTAAAGGAAGAAGTTCATCTGCACAATACTCAACCACTTCCAAGGTTAAGGAATTTTAGTTCTTTCTAAACAAATGTCTGAAGAGGAAAGAAAGGATATTTTGTTTTGGATAAAAGGTTTCACTCTTTATATTCTTCTCCCTGTACAACAACTAGTTCTTCCAATCAAAACATTTGTTTTTTTAGAAGAGTCACTAGTTTGTACATACGATTGGATAAAACAGAAAGGTTTACCTGGCTAGTGATCAGTATTCGGTGTGAGATTCCGTGTTTTCTTATGCACAGTAGTGAACATCTGAACAGAAGAATGTTCAGCAACAGCATAATAAATGATTCAACGCTAAACATTTTTACCACTTGCTTAATGCTACTTTACATTAGCCGATATTTTTAATGCTTCTGAATGTGGAAAACCAGTTCAACTTGAGATCTGCTCCAAATCTGACCAAGAAGTTCCACTGCTCCAGCTAACAAACCACATCAACAGTATCTAAAATCACTAAAACTGTTTAGTTTCATCTCTCCGAGGCGTTCAAACATACTTCAAGCTTCCGGACTGAAAAAAACCATAGCCAATCTTAACTCCCAAACAGACTACAGATAATGAATTCTCAACATATGAAGTGAGAGACTACTTCCAAGTTCAGCAAGTTCCAACATATCCTACTTACTTCATGGTCTTCTGCCTCCTGCTGTTCCTTAACATTTCTAAAAATTCTCCTCTTAATGTGTTTAACAAAACAAAACATATAACAGAAAAACTAATGAAAGCTATTCTAATTCACACACTTGAAAAGAATGCACAGACAGTAAATTTCTTCCTTGGACACAGTATAAGACATAGCACAAGTAACTTCCTCGAGATAGCCCAGTTCCATTATGATTTGATCTGTTCTTCTTATCAAAGAAAAGTCTAACAATAATTTTACATGCTACTGTGAAAACTCAAATACACTTTAACAACAAAACTAATCACACCAACCAACTTTAAAACTTAATTTGTCAGGAAAATATTTAAAAACTTTCTCCATTTCTTCTTCCTTCTATTCCTCCTCCTTTTTACTTATAAACCCTGTTGAACAGGTTGTTGGTAAGTATCTCCCAGTCTGGCATGAGGAAGAGAATTCTGAAGGCGTTTCACTTTGCCAGCTTTCTTAGTTATTCTTGTATGATGCCTGAGATACAGCTGTGAAGGGCCATAGGAGACAATCCATGCTATTTCCCTCTCAACAGTATTCCATCACCTCAGTTGGAATGGAAGCACAATCCAGCCAAATCTTTCACGCAGCTTGACCTCTCAGTCAATGATTGGGAAAATAAGAGACAGCATGTCTTGGCTTTGAGTGTGATAGATCATCCCAAACCTATGCTAGTCAGGGACTGTTCAGAGGAGAAAATTAAACATGGATTTTAATAACTCATCTAAAAATGCATTAAATTATTTGTCAATATATATATAGTACATTATTGTAAATCACTAAGTAGGTAAGCAAGAACACAAGGATTAAAATAGCAAGAGTCACTGAAAGACTCCTTTCTTGCTCAAAGGAACCATTTTTTCAACAGATGTCCATAGAAGAAACAACCACCAAAACTACAGACTGACTTCAGTACAAACGTACCAGGTCAATACAGAAGATATTTTTGACAAATACAAGAGCAACCCTAAGTGCTTATTGCCTCTTTTTTTTTCCCTGTCTTCTTCTTTACAAGCAAATATTAAAACAAAGAATTTAAGTGACTTGCAAAAATATGGAAAACAAATTCTATTTCAGATGACTGTGGGAATTGTGAACATGTTTCTCTGAGAACCTAGTCATCTAGTTGCCCTGCAACATACTGATTACTTACCTATGTAGTATGTGGCTCATTAAAACAATTTTACTGATGAGGTAATAGGCCAAAAATCTGTAAATTTGTTTTCAAGTCATTTACTAAGCAGTTTCTATCTTTTTGTTCACTCTCCTATTCAATTAGCTATCTCTACCTCCATGCCTCCTCTACCTCTTTCAACTCCAAAGTAAAAAGCACGCGTTTCATATATGAATTTTTACTCTTCTGATGCCTATCTTTCTTCTACCCATGAGAAGCTCTAGCTGTGGTATCATTATGAGACAACACAGCCAGAATCTACAGGCAAAGATGGAAGAAAGGAAACACTAGTAGTGGTATCGTATTACTCGTGGACTGGTGGGTTACTCCTCTTTAATATGGTGATTTTCATTAGCTTTCATGCAGAAAATGAAAATTCTCTGATGAGTGAACACTGGATAGTGTGTTCGCTTCACAAAGGTAACCGCATGAAAATCACCAACCTCAAGTTCATCAAAAAGCAGAAGGTGGACTGTCAGAGAGTCACAGAATCATAAAGGTTGGAAAAGACCTCCAAGATCATCTAGTCCAATTGTCCGCCTACCACCAATATTTTTGCGCTAAACTATGTCCTTGAATACCACATCTAAACATGTGGAGGTGTTCAAGAAACATCCTCAATCACTTCCTTGGGCAGTCCGTTCCAGCACCCGATCACTCTTTCAGAGAAAAAATTTTTCCTAATATCCAACCTGCACCACTCCTGGTGTAACTTGAGGCCACTCCCTCTAGTCCTATTGCTTCTGAAAGGTTAAGACAGACACCATGAAAAATTCTAAGCACAGCATTAAATTTTATGCAAAATATAACTTTACATCAATGCTTTGGACATCTGGCAGAAGAAAGAGAGCAAAACAGTTTCAGTTTGGAATAAACTGAATTTCTTCAATGACTTACTGGATGCAGACAATCACCCCTGCTCCCACACTACATTCATTTTCTCTATTGCATACAGCTATTAGTAAAAGATGGAATGCTTCCATACTGCTACTCTTAATGCATTAATTTCTGATGCTAACTCACACTAAGGAATGAATCATTAGCTCTCATAACAGAGCAGCACCTGAGAAACTTACCTTATCGCTGTCTAGTGTGTTCTGTGAAGTTCGTGAGGCAATTGAAATAGTATCGGGTTGGCTGCTACCATCTCCCTGACTGTCCAGGTCCTCGCCATCTCTGCAAATAATTCAGTTTTCATTACAATATTAGCACTGAGTTTTTACTGTGTTAGATCCTACTAACAGCTTTATACAAGGGGCACCTAGATATTGTGGCAACAGATACTAACTAGACAAAATAACTGATGCAAAGATGAAGCATTCAACACTTAATTCCTTGTTCTACACAAATTCTTTTGTTCGATGACTACATCACATGGAATTTAATACAACCAACCGCTCAGGACTATGGCACACAGTCACAGGAAACATAACCAAAGCTAGCAAGTAGACTACTCAGTCACACACATTTTAAGCTGTCAAAGGATACTAAGGACCTGAATACGAGAAACACACACAGAACTGTGAAAATCTAAAGTGTACAGCTATCCTGTACTGCTGTTGCAAATACCTCCTGTAATGACTAAATCTACACTAGTCAGGAACTGTTCAGAACAGAAATCTCAACACATGCAGCATTGCAGGAAACTGGAAACTAATTATATGACAAAACTGGCCACAATGACTCTTAGTTTTGTCCAATTCACTGAAAGACATTAGAAATTCAACACTACAGAGGAAATAATGCTGTTGAAATGGCATACTTAGAGATCTCTGACTATTTAAAATATTAATTACCTTCTTCCTTTCTGTTTTGTTGTTGGTGCTGTTTTTGGGATGTGGATTGGCTCTTTCAATGCTCCCTTCAGATGAATGGTCCTTTCTTGTATCACTTCCCGGATGTGTTTAATCCAGTCCTGTTTATTCTCTATACTGGATGCCTTTGATATGTAAAAGAAACAAAAACACCAGAATGGACTGTTATAGCTGAGAGAAATCCACAAATATCTTCAACTAATGAATACCAAATGAAAGGCATAAAGAAAGACTACGTGAATCATTTTTGAAAACTTGAACAGAAAAATAGAAATTCAAGATAGTTGTCCTTATTTTGAACCAACAGCACTACTTTATGCTTGTCAACATTGCTAATATGGTTAAAAACTTTTATTTAAGATTCAGATTCTTCTGTAACTTAAAGGCCCAAGAAGGCTGAAGCCTTGTATGCACCATATGATAGACAAGGTGAATTGACTTACATCAGGAATTCCAGTAATTACATCCTGAATATTGTGGGTTTTTGTTTTTTTTAAATTCATGCCATGTACTAGGTCTAACTTAATATAATAACCTGCTATCACTGAAAGAACAATTAACTTACGTGTGACACACACACTTCCACAACACTATTTATTCATTATTCTTCCCACTTTTGCAATGTGCAAGCAAGCAGAAAGCTAATTTAGGGATTGCATTTCAATAACTGTCTCCAATATACTATCTGCATTTTGGAGATAACCCTAGAGAAGATTTGATATCCAGTTGCCCAATATGTAATATGATTATTGAATCCAATTTAATTTTGTTACTCTACAACTGAAATGCTATTAAATATAAGCGTTGGTGCAGATCTAAATAATTTTATATAAACTCTTACTTCTTTTAATTGTTATCTTCTGAAAGAATTGGCTTCTAATATACTGTGAATATTTAATAAATGGCAAATTGAAAATATGATTGTAAAGGTGTAAAAAAAAATTGAAGGAACAAGGAATAGCTAGAAAAAAGATCTTTTTCTTTTACAAACAAAAATACTTAGGAAAAGAAGCCAAACACAGAGTGTTAAATCTTCTATCTAGTGTTTTCATGAAATTTATTTGTATTATTTATGTGCTACTCTCCACCTTCAAAAACAAACAAAAAATCAGCAAAATTGTTGAAAAGCTTGACATACCATAAAAATTATCTGAATACCCTACACTCAAAGCAGAGGAGATAACAGAAGAGAGCAGGACACTTTAAAGTGATCTAAGGAAGAGTGTCCCTGAAAACAAAATCCTTTTTACCGTTCTATTGTGGGAAGATCACTTCAGAATGCAAAGCAGAGTATGTGAAATTATACAAGTATAAAGACTGAACAAATTATATTATTCAGTGATGTTAAATTTCATTTTCATGCTCCCATTGAGTGCTTGTATATCAAAACTAATGTGAGCTTCTTCTTAGTCTGGAATTCACTAGGAAAATGTATAAATTTGAGTGGCCATTTTAAAGTGACATTATTGAGTAATCACCAAAATATATCTGAAAACAAACAAGTTTATTAGTAGGTGCATTAATTCATAAATGGGAAGATGAACTTTTACTCAGCACAACTAAGAAATAAAACAGAAAAGTTTCAGTTGACACAGTCCTCAAAATATGTCAAATTACCCATTAAACCTGAAACAGTAGGCTTCAGGTTATGCAACAGCCAAATGAAAAATAGCTTTAGTGATTATCCTAACTAGGTAAGGAATTCTACTGACGTCTGTAACTTCCCCAGATCCAGAATTTAAAGGTATTGCACTCACTCCCATCCAAAGGCAAAAACCTTCATACCACAAAAACACTTTAAAATCTTTCATACTATTTCTGTTTCTCCATAAAAACACGGGCCATGAAACAAACCATCACCAACAAGCAGCAGTGACTTGAGAGTAAAAGATATCACCTGCCCTGTCTACTAGTGGATTTGAGCTCTAAAATTCAAGTCCGTGGATCAAAACATTTATTCCTACTTGCAAAAGCAAGTTTGTTTAATCCTTCATTAGGCCAACGCAGATTCCCCTCTGCTGTCAAGTCACTTTAGTCAGATGTACATCACATCCGATTCTATACAAAGGAAGATTATCTGTCAGCAGTTGCCACTCTCAAAGCAGCAGAAATCATCACTTGTTGCCTTTCTAACAAGCAAGGACAACTACAAGACTGAGTATATCCATGTATATTCACTAAGCATATACTCTAGAATTACCTTGAGAACAATTTTGTTGTCTGAAGTTGGTGTTCTTCCAACCCACAGAGCAAACTTGCAGGGATCTCCTTCAACATGTTCTGTGACACCCAATTCAGAAGTCTGGAATTAAGAAAAAATTGTGAGGACTCCATGGTAATTTTTTAGTCAGGAGACACAAAGGGATGCTAATATTCTCAACAGTTGAGTTCTGCTATTTAAAGAGAGTGTTAGAAGCTTCAGTCTAACTTCAGAGCTTCAGAGAGAATTCTTCTTCTGGTGGAGGTGGTGAGGCCTCTTCAAAAGTAATGACTGCAAGCTAAGCACTTTTTCCAGTAACTTTATACTATAGTACTTATAATCTTAAATACTGAATTGCTTATTTTACATTTCTGAGTTGACCAAAAAAAAAAAAAAAAAAAAGTCTTATAACTCTAAATAAAATAAATAGAAATGCTTGGTGAAAGTTAAATGTTGGTATTTCTCTGCTAACTTTTATCAGGGCCATTCATTAGTTATTGATTTTTATGTTTTTCTTCAGATAAGACGTGCTTAAGAATTCTCTTGATATCTTCTAAAACTCTTTTTTGACAAATGAATCTTTCACAGTGTTTCATTCTCTCTGAAATGGATGAAAAAAATAAAAAATGTAGTTTCCCTGGGGACAACCACGTTAACAACCAGGCTCTGGGAATGTTTGGATGTCAGACCTTTTGTAGTCGATTATCATTCAAAATGGTTTTGCTTTCCAACTGGAATAACATCTCAATCATGTGAATTTGTTTCTAGTTAAACAATTCATATAGGCTCTGCTCCAAAAAAAAATAAAAAATAAAAAATTACAAGTGAGAAATACAGCTCAAACTACAAGAATCCTCACTCCAAAAGATAACTGCTAAACATTCTTACATCATTAGAAGCTGCATTTTTCCCTCATGTGCATCATCACTAGCAAGTACACAGATTCATTACAAGAGAAATTAGATACACAGTAAACAAGCAAGGGTAGTTATTGTCTCATTTGGATGTCAACTTGTTTTTTGTTGCTGGTTTTGTTCGTCTTGGTGCTTACTTACTTAAAGAAAAAACACCCACCCTTTCTTCTTTGTCATCTCATTCGGTAAAATGGACAGCTTGCCACTGAAATAGATAATGTTAAGTAGCTCAAAGAAGATTTGCCTCACTGCACTGCCCCAAAAAGTCTAAATGGGCAGGATAGTATGATTTTAATGTTTATTAGAGACATGGACCTCTTGGAGTGTCCAGAGGAGGGCCACAAAAATTATCAAAGGTACGGACCACCTCCCCTATAAGGGCAAGGCTGAGAGAACTGGAGCAGTTTGATCTGGGGAAGAGAAGGGTCCAGGGAGACCCAATAGTGGCCTTTCAATACCTAAAAGGGGGCTGTAAGAAAGAAGGGGACAGGCTCATTAGCAGGGTCTGCTGTGGCAGGACAGTGGGAAATGGTTTCCAACTAAAAGGAGATTTAGATTGGATATAAGGAAAGAGTTTTTTAACAAGGGTGCTGAGGCACTGGAACAGGCTGCCCGGAGATGCCCAGTGGTGGAAACCCTGTTCTTGGAGACATTCAAAGCCAGGCTGGATCAGACTCTGAGCAAACTGATCTAGCTGTAGCTGTCCCTGTTCACTGCAGGGGAGTTGGACTAGATGACCTTTAAGGGTCTTCTCCAACTCAAATGATTCTATGATTCTATAATATCTATATTTGAATCCTAAGAGATAGATGCCTCAAAGGACCAAGGATTCATTGTGAGAAGAGAAGGATCAAATGATGATCTGGAAATAAAGGCAGAGACATTTCTCTGCTGTGTGGAAGGTTTTGCAACTCATAGCAGCTTTTACTTCTTCAAACATATGCTGTTATTCTCATATCTAACCTCAGTGAGTTATTGTCATAATAGCTATTTCAAACAAATGATTGTGGATATGTAAGAGCATTTGAAGGCAAGTGAGAAAAACTTTTTTTTTTGACAGAATACCTTTGCAGAATGAAATATTTTAAATTTCTTTTAAATTAAGGAGAACTGTGACTAGAATAGAACTGATCAATGAGAAATAAATTGGGTTTAGAATAATCATTCTTTAAAAGAAAAAATACACAAACGAAATTCAGACTTTATCTTTCAAAAAATAAATGTTTTCAAAAGCACTTTTCTGATAGTGAAGAAAAGCAGAAATATTCGAATTGAGTTTTTCTGGATGGAATGACTTTTTCAGACAAATGCAGTTTGTTAAAGTGAAAGTGCTGACTGTCGTGGAATTTTTGAGGGACAGGACCCAGGGGAACGGCATGGAGCTGTGCCAGGGGAGGATCAGGTTGGGGATCAGGAAAAATTTTTCACCGAGAGGGTGATTGAGCCCTATCTCCTCTTCAAGCAGTTACCTGCCCATGGCAGAGACATTAGAACTAGGTGATCTTTAAAATCCCTTCCAACTCAAGCGATTCTATGATTCTATGATTGAGCTATATATGCATGGTTTTTGTTTCATTTTGTTTTGCTTTGCAGTGACTCAAATAATTTTTCAAATGCTCTCCAGCAACTCCACAGTCAGAGGAAGACCTGAAAATCTGTTTCCCTGAGCCCAGGAAGGCAATCAGCAAAGCACAGACCAGTACAACAAAGTCCAGCTTTCAGCTGTTTCAGAAGTATCCATCAAGTTCCAATTTCTCTTTCTTTGCATAAAGACAATTTTGTAAGCACAAAGTATCAGAGATGTGTGGTGTGATCACTTGTCACCTGCAGGATGGTACAGTGATGAGGTACTTTCCAAATCAGAGCAGGTTACCCTACCTACATGCTAAATCTGTTCTCATTTGAATAACTGAACCAGCTTATGACTCTTCTGCTAGCACCCCTCTCCTTTTGAGATTCAGGTTATGTGAGAACTGGAATCAACTCCTATCATCTGCTTCTCTAAGATCAGACCACCTCTCCTGTTCTCCTGTAATAAATGTTTATGGTTTCAGTTTTATAACTTTTTGGATTTCTACTTTTTTTTTCTTTGTATTTCCTATGGCCTGTGTATCACAGTCCTCAAGTGATGTGCTAGTATTTGCAAATTTCTGCCCTGGGACTTAACCGTCATAGGGCATCCAATAAAAAGTGAAACTGCTTAAGCAGTTCCTCTCTGGTGTCAATGCTCTTCAGGTTTAGGCATGCTAAAACTGAGAGCTATAGTGACTGAATTACTTCACAGATTTTAGCAGAAATTAGGCACCTAAATAGCCCTGAATATCTGTACCTTGGCTCTCATCAGCTGCCTAGTTAAAACTATCACACGTGATATGTAGAACATAATGCAGCACCTGATAATAAAACTCAAATTATTCTAGCTGTAGGCTTTTTCTCTGGAGATAATTAGAGACCAATTTATATTATTCCACTCATGAAATTATAGTTATAAAATTTACTACTTTCTGTATATTCACAAGAATGGATGTTTTAAGTATAACAAATATGCTTTCCCTTATTACAGTACAATTTGTGATTCTTTCACGTTTTGCAAGGTTAAACATCTCTTAGTAGCAGCACATGAAAATAATAATATAAAGAATTAAAATCAGAGGAAAGCTGATAGCCTGAGCCAAAGCTATATGACGTCAATGTTAAGCTTCCTTTGGTTTCTATAGCCTTGCACTGAGCTGGGTGTGTACCAGGGAATTACACTGCAAGAGTCTCGAGACTTTGATGGGTGCCTCTTCCATGTTGAAAGATCCATAATGTAAATTGGATAGATGAAGGCACACATTACAAGCAAAACCAAATTTTAAATATGTCCCTGTAGGCCTAACTAAATGCAAAAAATATCTAAGAAGCATCTAAAATAACTTCTTAATTATCTAAATTGTTAAAGATTTTGATAGGCTACTAAGCATTTAAGATAACTAGAAAATACTCTCTGTGATTTTATACTTAACAATATTTGTTGGTATAAGGTATGAGAATAACATGTTCTTTCAACTAACCAACAGATAAACAATCATTTAACAGTCAGCTAAAATCTGCGTGTATCTCACTAATTGAAACAGTGAACAATTTTCAGTTAATCTAGCCTTTTAGCAGAGGCAACTGCCTTCATTTAAGTGATTTTGTAATTGTGAATGAGAACAGGACACACTGCTTTGACATTATCAGTTGCTGATGACCCTCCTAGGCTGTTCCATGCATCACTGTGAAATGGGAAATCTGGTGCTGATTCTGAATTTCAGGTAATTTGGAAGCTCCATTTGTAATAATGTCTAGTATTAAAAAACTGTACCACATTTCCCACCAGCTTTATGTCAATAAAGATATCTTTTTGCTTCCATTTAGTGTTGTCTTGGAAAAGGACAGATGTTTGAAGCTGGCACCTGATTACAGTCATATGGTGAAGAGGCTGTAAAATTCATGGTCTTGTTCCTTCATCTAGATCCAATCAGGCAAACCCCATCTGCATGTGTAGCCAGTTACGAGGAACAGATCCAAGTAACAGCAAGGTTAAGCAGGCATTTCAAATTACATCAGAAATTCTGATCTGAAGGAAAAGATCCAAACAACAGCAAGTTTAAGTTAATGTTTCAAATTTAATCAGAAATTCTGATGCGGTGTAGGCAGCCATTGTGTCAACCACACTAATTTATTCAGTACTAAGCTATTTTCCTCCTATTAGCCTGGAGGCAGCTGAAGGGTAATGCTGCACCTTCTTGCCCATTTCTGCTGCTTGATCTTACAGACAGGGATTTTTCTTTATCTTTCAACCTGTTCCAGATGCCTGGATGTTGATCTTAATCCCAGGTTGGGGCCTTGCTGCATATCAGATTGACAGTCAAGTGCAAAATAGATTTGCCTTGGCATAATTCAGGTTCCTTGCTCCCAGAAATGATGGCTAAATTTATAGCAATAAAATGATTAAATACAGCATTTTAAACACCGTACAGATTGCAATACACATTCATTTTTAATTGTATTTTGTATTGAAACTGAAGGCAATAGAACTCCTAAAAACATTTAATCAGTCAGATGTTTCTTTCTATTATTATTACTTTAATCTAGAGGGGATTAAAGCTTACTTACCTATCTGAGCCTTAGTACTCTCAGTCATGACAGATTATTTTCTGTTTACATTGAATAATTTGATCACTGTAGTTACTGTCTTGAGAATAAGGGAGCAAACTACAGACGTGTTGTATCTTTCTGCATATACTTCCACTTTGTTCTTGACTGCTGGAACTCTAAAGAATATCATTTTAAGAAAATTACAGAGTTACATTTTAATCCTAATTCACCTTTTGCCATAACCTGCCATTTCCTTAGCAGCAGAATTCTCTGTTGGGCTCCCACTCTTATGCAGGACCTTCTGAAAACAGGCCCAGTTAAAATTAAAAAAAAAAAAAAAAAAAAGAGGAGTCAAAGGTGTAGCAGATTCAGAAGCACTGCGGTTTTCCTTTGCTACGTGAACTTAGTCAGTGGGATTGCTTACTCAGATGAGTTTTCACATAGTACACCATGCAGTCTCCCTACAGAAAAGGAAGTCTCAGCTGCATGTGAATTCCTCAGTGTTTTGAAGTGACTTATTAACTACTGTTATAGACTTCTGTTCTTCTGATTTTTGAGGATTTCTGAAGCTATTTCGAGAGGGTGGGAAAGGAGAAATATAATATGAACCAGCTGGTACTCACTTACTAACACATATACCAGAAGATTAAGATTCAAGTTCTTTCCTTAGGAATAGGTGGATAGAGCTGTTCCACAATCATCTTGTCAAAATAGCGTGTTTCTGATCCTTCATCCTGAACAGCAAAAACAAGTTTTGTAGTTCAGTTAAGTTAAGCCTCCTGGATAGAAAGTCAAGGCTCTGCTATTCCAAGGATAGCAAAACTCCATGTGCTAATGATTTCATTGAATCTAGTTTCTGCTAGGTTTTTGGATAAATAAACCTATTAATTCTTCCTGAAATCTGTGAGGTTTTTTACAGATTCTCTCTCAGTAGACAAAGAGAATTACAGTGAAATCTGATGGGACTGGCTGCAGTTGCACTTTCAATGTGACTGTGGAAAACGTAGCTCTTTCTTTAACCCTCACTGCACGTGGCTGCTGAAGGCTTGAGCGTTAGTTCTCTTCAGATTTCCTTAGGGCTGGAGCAGTTCTGTATTTTCCTATTGCATGGGGAATCTGAGGTAAGTCTCACAGAGCTATCCAGAAAATAAAAGCCTAACCTTTTTCCAGATCTTCAGGCACAGGCTATGGAAATGATCACAGTAGGGAAGGTAAAGACTTTCCTCGTTGTTGCTGCAACTGTCAGAACAAACCGTGTTAAGAGAAATAGGACATGTGCCCGTTTATCCCAGGGAGTGAGAGGAGGAATGGCTGCTCAGTGCTGAAGGAAAAGTCCTTAGTTTAAAAGACAGGATTTTAAAAAAAAAAGAAAAAAAAAAGAAAAAAGAAGATTTTTGTTGTATTTTAAATTAGTGGAAGATAAAAGAAAACATGAGTGGCATGTTTTCTCTCATCAAGGCCAAGTGCTGTTCACAGCCTGCTGTTGCCCTCACAGAATCACAGAATGGTTTAGGTTGGAAGGGAACTTTAACAATCATCTTGTCCACCTCCCTCTCCATGGGCAGGGACATCTCTCATGAGTTCCACATGAGAATCTACATGAGTCCTATGAAAGTTTCTGGCTGGTAAAATGAAATATCATCTCTTTAAATCACAGAGATCATGTTCTTATCTTGATATGATATAGACTTAAGTAACGGCGACTCACTTCCACAACAAGGAGGAGCAGATAGAGGAAATTTAGTATGGCTGTACTAACATTAAGAAACAGAATGCATACACTGAAGAACAGCCCTGAACCAGTTCTGCTTAGTTAGGCAACTAAGGAAAAATGTGGGAAATATGGAAAACTCCAACCAGAATTACACAATTTACACATTTCCTAAAACAAGTAGATTTTAGAGGTAAGTCTGACGTTAGATTTCCCAGAAGTTATGAAATAAGATCAGGCAACGATTGTTTATCTCCTAAGACAATGTCTTTGTCTCCTACCAGAGAAAATGGAGAATATGGAGCTTCCCTTGCCTTCATTCACCACTCAAATTCCCCCAAGAACATTTAGCTCCTGGGTCTTAAGTTTCATTAGAACACTTGTCTGTGATGGCAATGTGCTGAATGTTTTGAGAAGAGAAATGGAGTAAAATGTATCATGCAGCTTGCACATACACAATATCTGCACCTGCTGGGGAACTGAGCTTCACAATGGATGCAGTTCACTCCCACTGAAAGCTGGCAAAATCCTTCCAGTCACCATGACAGCAGTGTCAAACTTTCATGTAAGAAAAGTACAGGACTCTTAAAACTGAAATGTGATTTATTATGGTAACTAACGCACCTCTATAAAAGATAGCAAAGGCTCAAAATATAAAATCTGGTTCCATGTTTTGACTCTTATCTGTAAAACTTATGTTGATCAGATCTCCCTCTTTTTCTTTCTTTCCTTTTTTTTATTTTTTGAAAAAATTCACCATGTCTCTCTAGCACTTGCATTTGTCAGGTCCATAAGGAATAAGTGTCAAGAGCATTATAGAAAATATGCTGTATTTGTGAGTTTTAGCCAGTTATCTGATGTGTAACATTGGCATTTTAAAGCTCCTACTGAATTTTTAAACCATTTGGAAAATAAATCAGAGAATCAGTGGAACTTCTTTGATTTACGCTAGCTGGGAATTTGTCCATGAGTATTTTAGAACAGGCTAATTGCCAACCAATAGGAAAAACTTTCAATTGGTATGTGAAAAATAGTATTCAGCTGCCAGTTCATTCCTTGGCTTTTCCAGAGGAATTTTTGCCAAGTTGCCTCAATGGTTTTAGTGGCTGCCCAGGTAGTGATTACAGGTTCTGCTGAAAGCACCTGCTGTGGCCTTGCATACATTTTGGGGTAGGGGAAAAGGAACAGGAAAAACATGAAATGGGGAAAAATGCAAATACAGCCATATAACATTTGTGTGCTGGGATCATTCCTCTCAGCAGATGAGTAGGGAAGGGCAAAGGATTAACTATCAATATAGAGTCAAAGAGGCCAGGATGACTGTATAAAAATGATGTTCTACTGTCATCCTTGGAGTTGCTATGAGTTGAGGTAGGTCTCAACATAACAGAGTGCCTAAAACTAATACCAGATCTCTAACTTTGACCAGATTTCCAAACAAGAAGCGTGGTGACATTGAAAAATGATCTATGTAGGACATAGTGGCACTGACGCTCAATGTGTGGACCAAGCACAAATAAAATACCCTCAGCAAGTTTGCTGATGACACCAAGCTGAATGGTACAGTTGACACAATAGAAGGAAGGGACGCCATCCAGAGAGACCTGGACAGGCTTGAAATACGGGCCCATGAGAACCTAATGAGATTGTCAACAAGGCCCAGTGCAAGGTGTTGTACTTTGGTTGGGGGAATGCCAAAAACATATACAGACTGGGAGAAGAGATCCTTGAGAGCAGCCCTGTGGAAATGGACTTAGGGGTCCTGGTGGGTGAAAAGCTGGACACGAGCCAGCAGTGTGCTCTTAAGCCCAGAAGACCAACAGTACTCTGGGCTGCATGAAAAGAAGGGTGGCCATAAGGAAGAGCAAGGTGATTGTCTCCCGCTGCTCTGCCCTCTTGAGACCTCACCCAGAGTACTGTGTACAGGCTAGGGGTCCCAGCACAAGAAAGATGTGTAGCTGTTGGAGTGGGTCCAGAGGAGAGCTCTGAAGATGATCAGAGGGCTGGAGCACCTCTCCTATGAAGAAAGGTTGAGGGAATTGGGCTTGTTCAGTTTGGAGAGAACTCCAGAGAGACCTCATTGTGATCTTCCAGTCCTTCAAGGGGGCATGTAAACAGGAGGGTGACTAACTTTATCACCCTAATAGTGATAGGATAAGGGGGAATGGCTTTAAACTAAAGGAGAGGAAATTTCAGTTAGATGTTAGGAAGAAATTTTTCACTCAGATGGTGGTGAGGCACTGGAACAGTGTGCCCAAAGATATAGTAGATGCCCTGTCCCTGAAGGTGTTCAAGACCAGGCTGAATGGGACCTTCCAACCAAAGCCATTCTATGATTCTATGATTCAATTAGACTGAAAACAAATGCTGAACCTGAATCAAGTGCTCAGCACAAGACTGGCCATTATCTGCCCTAACTGGGATTCCACAGTACTACTGGAACGTGGGCTCCTATCAGAGGTGCTGATCACCATCTTTTGAGCAGTAGCCTTGTTGGTTATAGCATTAGTACAAGGGTCAGGGCTGACCTCAGCAGGAAGATGTAGAATTTGGCTTTCATCTTCTTTCTGCTGTCTGTTGTCCTACAGTTTTATCTTGCCAACTTGATTGATTAGGCCTATGGTATTTTGAGTAAAGTAGATGATGAAGGCAAAACATAAGACTTAAAATAATCTTAGGCCTGGTTTCCAACTTCTTCCTAGTACTTGAATATATGAGGCTGCTGGCAAGCTGCTCTCATTAGAAACTCCAAAAGTGATATAGTGATTCAGTAATATTGTTCATCTGTTCTTGCTAATCACTTTTACAGATATCTGCAGGATGGATAGAAAAGACCATCTGAGAGATATCACTCTGGTATCTCCCTATCTCAGATTCCTACCTCTTGGCAGCTTGGCTTGTGCAGCGAGTCTTCTATTCTTGGTTAAGTCTGGAACAGCAGGCACAGGAATAGCCCAGGTAGAACTATATATTTTTAAGCTGCTTTCTGCATCAGCACAATCTGGAAGTTGATATCTAACTCCAAAAGAGCATCAAATCTCTCTCTTACCTACCCTGAAGTCACATCTCTTCTCCCTGAGGTTTTAACCATTTTAATCTGAGAAGTCATACCTAAGTGGATGAATTTCCTAAAATGTGCATTCATTAGTTATTGCTGGCATAGCATAGTGAAGGTGGGCGTTACACAAGCAAGTAGTAATGCCATTACTATGTGCTACTATTAAGGCTATTAAAACACCAATGGACTTGGCAGAAAAAAATGTTGTCATCAAATACATATTAGAGCTTTATAATGAACCATCAGAGTGACCATTCCTGTGCAATCTTGGAAGATACCAGAGTTTGGAGGAACACATAACACAGCTTTGCAGAGGTGGCATTGTATGCTGTGGTGGGATTTAAGGCAGAGCAGTAAGGGCAGTGGTGAGCAGCGCTGAAGAGGTAGTGCTGCATGCCTCAGAACTCTCAGCATCCCTGTTTACCTGCACCCTCGTCCACTCCTCTCCCAGCCATTTTAGATGAATACCTTTAGCTGGCCTAGAGCAGCATTCCCAGTTCTCCTCATCAGTCCACTCCCAGTTCGAGCTTCTGAATTGGAAATTCCTAAATTACTAACTCCTGAGCCTGTGGAAGCAAGCCTCAAAACACGATCCTTAGGCTCAAGATCTAGCAAGCAACTAGGAAACAAATTAAAAAAACATCTCTCAACACTTTGTAAAGTGACCAGCATTGGTGACGTGACTCAGTTTCACAGTCTGCTCACAGTCACCAGTGCTGCTCTTGCATAGCCCAGTCCTCAGCAGCAGGACCAAAGTCTCTCCAGACAAATGTCTTTGGGCATATGACAACACTGGGAGAAGAGCCATGAACCTCTTATGTGGAACCTGGTTAACGCTTATTTAGTTCACTGTCTGAAAACTTGAGCTATAGACACATAAGCAATGTGAGAACTGTCTCCTTGCTGAAGATGATACTGCATGCACAGAAATCAACATAAAGGAACTATGCCTATGAAAAGAAAGTTCTATATAGTGCCGCCGAACCTATGAAATTGAAATCTGCTTTATCTGTACCAGATAAGCTTTATCTACATGGTTTGCCTAGTTGGTGAATATAATGCAGTACCTGAATTTTGTGTCAAAATCATTACATATCTATATTCTGCCCTTTTCCAGGGTAGGTTAATGAATAATATTCACAGTTTTATTAGGTTTTCTGAGTGACTTGATCTCTCTGACCAGATCAATCAAATTCTTTCAAGCAAGCTCCAAGGCAAGTGTTAATGGAAAAATATTAAATTTACTTTTTAGAGATTTTCTATCAACTGAAATAAAATTTGCTGTTTCCTCAAGAGGCTCTTGGAAGAAAATGCGCTCATTAAAATATTAATTGGAAACAGAGAGAAAAGGGTCATGAACAGAACCACATATTTACTGAAATCTGCCTAGAGGAATTTGATCACCTAATTTCTCAAATAGATTTTTTAGCGCTGATCAATTCATTGCACTGAAAAACACAGACAGATCACCTTTCTGATCTATTCTTTGCTCAGCAGAAACTTTGATAGTACAGAAATGACCAAAGATAGTGGAAGTTATGATTTTTTTTAATAGTATCTCCTGGGACAGGACCACTTCAAAATAAGGTAAATCCTTCTGGTAACTGAAAGAAAAAAGGAGAGCGACATTGCCTTTCCTTGCTCCAGACTATTTTTCAGCACGTTTTCACACAGTGCAGTTCAAAACTTTTTCAAAAAGTAAGTCTTTTTCCAACAGTATTTGCCCTAGTAATGCCAAGTCCCACTTCTGGCTTCCAGTGCTCGGCTTTTTGGTCAGCTCTGAGCCCCTTCCCAGCTGTGGGGCTGGGAGCAGGAGCCTGGGAAGCTGTGAGATGGTGCTGGGTGACTGTGATGGTCCCATACAGCACACCAACAGGGCCCACACACTGAACTCATCTGAGCAATCAGCTTGCTATTCAGGGAGAGGGAATTGGAAACACAGCCCATTCAACAGTGACAGAGGTGGACACCTGCTTGTCTCTTGAGGATCAGTTCTTTGCAGATCCTTAGCAGCTCTCTCCCACTTCTGTTGGATAAGGTGTCCCGAGTAAAAAGGGACCCATGAGGATCAGCCAGTTCAGCTCCTAGCTCCACAAAGGGCAAGCTAACATTTACACCATTTGTCTAAGAGCATTGTCCAAAAGATTCTTGAATTCCAGCAACTCGGTGCCATGACCACTGCCCTGAGCAGCCCATTCCCGTGCCCAACCACCCTCTGGTGAAGAACCTTTTCCTTAATCCCCACCCTAACCCTGCCCTGACACAGCTCCATGCTGTTCCCTCGGGCCCTGTCACTGTCACAGACAGCAGAGCTCAGCGCTGCCCCTCCGCTCCGTGTGAGGAGCTGCAGCCGCCATCAGGCCTCCCCTCAGCTCCTCTGCTCTACGCTGAGCAAACCCAGGGGAACTCAGCTGCTCATCATAAGTAATCAGAAAAAAAAACAACAAAAACCAACCTGGGTCGACAGCAGCATATGAGCAGGGTTTTCACAAATTATCTTGGGTTACCAGAGCATCCCCACAGCCTGCTCTTAGCTGGTATTGCTTCTCAGAGAGTTATGACTAACTTGAAAATGGAGGCCTAGTGTGCTAGTTCAAGAAGAGTCCTGTAAAAAGTATAAACAGACTGACAGCGAGCCTCAGGCTGTCCATCAGACTTCATATTCACACCTACATTTCAAAAGCTTGCAGAGTTTTCCAGTTTTCATTCTCTTTACATCCCTGATTACGGACTTGAGTTTCTACAAACTGCCAAGTGCTTCTGTCTGCCTATTAAGGGCTCTCACCTACTGACTGCCAACGCTCGGGGGAGGCTGGGACTGCTTTGTTTGTCCTGCTAAAGAGTACATGCTGTAACAAGTGAATGTGGGCATAAGTGGTGTGCTGCTAACTTCACTCTGTGCCACTCAGGGAAGGACAGGGAGAACTGGATTTCAGCCAGCCACTATAAAGGTAAGGTAACTTGGGAACAGGTAGTTCTGGTAGTGCTTTCCTGCAGAGCCTTGTTAGCAGCAGATCTCATCAGAACCAGGTAAAATCTCTGCATGAATTTGCCTGTTTTGGTTTAAGCCTGCTACTGTTTGAGCTGGGTAATTCCTAAGCTAAGGGTGCTGCGCTAGAGGGAGGTGGAACTCCTGTACATCCTGTGTCATACCTGCCAACTCCATGGGGATACCTGGAATAGAATTGGGCAGTACCTACATGTCTGTAAATATACAAGTGGATCATCACCATGGTTTTTTTACAACTGTTTCCACTGTTGATATTTTTTGGTTGGCTTGTTTGGCTGGTTGGTTTTTTTGGGCCCAGTCTGCATAAATTTATGTTTAGTCAAGAAATGGCTGTGTTCTAATGTGTTGGGACATTCACAAAGATTATTTGTTTTTCTAGGGTCATTAATAGGTGCAGTGGTAGCAATCATAATGAGATAAGAAGCTTACATCTAGTATGCAGATGTTACCTAATTCCTAAAATTCTCTGCTCAGGTATCTCCTAGCTCTCTAGGCCACTATGTCCCTTCTGCACTTCAAAGTTTCTAATAATTTCTTATCATGACCTGTCTCCTCTTGCCACCTGGTTACGTGGAGACCTATTTCACACTCAGTAATTGGTGGGGTTCCCTAGAATTCTCATCTGTCTGACCTGCAGATAATGATTTGCTGTGTCGTCAGAGTTTACCTCCTGGACATCTGAGGAAGATCCAGCCAATCCCGATAAACATCAACTGTAACTCATTTTATCCAATAGCTTCATGCTGTAGGCAATTCATCTGAAAGTTCTGTTTGCTGATCTTGTTTGGGAGCAGAGATCTAAACCTAGGCCCACTGTATGTTTAAGCTTAGTGAATCTTTATGTAGTGACACAAGTAATTTTGCTGAAACATTACACTGATGGGAAAAATCAAGCGCTTTTGTTCTTTATACATATAATGTGATGTTGACTGTAGCTGCTCATAATAGAAAGCCAAAGATGAAAGTGTCAGGGAGCTGCAAGGTCCAGCAGCTCCATGACAAATGAATAGATGGAAGCTGAGGTGACCCCAGCATGGTCTTTGCCCTCACTGAAGGGTGCAGTCCCATAGGGACTGGACGTGGTGGGCAGACCTGGGTTCTGGTAACCAATTTCAGCAATAGTCCCAGATGAAGCAAATGATGAACTAAGTCTAGGGGCTGTTCAAGGGGCTCAGTAAGAAGCAGCAGGAGGTGGGACCAGAGATGAGATGAGTGTGAGCCTGAGGGATCTGTCCAGGAGAAAGGGACAGGGCTGGAGAAGTGGGCAGTCCTTGTAATATTGCTGAGTTAAGAAGTGACAGCTCTGGCAAGAGCAGAAATGGGGTCCTAAGCCATAGGCAGGAATGGAGGGATGTCCCAGGTGGGGCTAGAAAAGTACAAACAGCCCATTAGTGCCATCAGGGCTGTGACAAAGAAGTGTTTGACCCTCTTTTGGGGGACAGTCACCAAGACATAGAAAATAAAGGCTGCAGACATGAGATGAACAATACCTAGAAGCTCTGGAAGCTGTGGGATATGTACCAATCCTAAAATCTTGGTGAAGTAGGAAGAAGACTCAGGTTCTCTAAACTGCCACTGATGTTCCCTACCTGGATTTTTATTTTGAGAGATCAAGATCAAGAGTTTTTTTAAAACGTACAGCTGTCTGTGTGGAAAAATACAGATCGTGGCCTGAACTTGCAACTAGTGCATGATAAGGGAGTGTGGGAGCTTGGGAACGTGGGCAGGCGGCTCTGGCCTGTGCTCCTACCTGCAGCTATAACTTGTCTATGGGAAGTTGCTCTGTAGCTGTAACTTGCTTATGTGAATGATACATATATGACCTCTGCTCTGCAGGGTGGTGTGGACGTTCTGTTGGGCACCAATGCTGGTAATGAGGACTTGGTGAACAATTTACTAGCCACCACTGCCAGTAACAACAACTTGGTGGACACTACCTGCCAGCCACCACCAGTGATGATACTACATTACATCAATGAATATTAACTCATCTCTGAGCACTTTTCCAGGATAGGTGAATCTTATGCAGAAGCGCTGGTGTTTTTGCATAACACTGACCCATTTGACAACATGGCTGAAGTGCTGGATTATGATCTCTTGGAACTGCTCTTGCTTCTCTCCTTAAAATATTTTGTGGCTATAGGAAAGTCTGTGACTGTTTTTCACTTTCAAAGAATTGCTTAAATCTTTATGAGATCTGTTATAGAAACAAAAAGACCAATTACTCCTAAAAAAATTTCTTTGTCTGACCGGAGTTTACATGTTTACTACAGCACTGTCTGCCTGATTTCATTTTAAAATTGAATAGAGAAAGAAAAATACATGGAAAATGAAAACACATTTGAGGGAACCTCCTTTAGTAACAAGTTAAATATGGCAAACAAATAGCACACAGAATCTCCACTGACAGGCTTAGAAAACTTTCAAATCACTTAGCATCTAAAAGCCAGGAAATTCCATTTGTTTATGCAGAGTCTTCTGATTTTTTTTTCCACTTATTTTCACAAAACTTCAAATATTCTAGCTAACCATAAATAAATAAATAAACCAAAGAGCTTTATGCACAGTTACAGAAAGTAACTCAGAATATACACTGCTCCCTTTTGGAAAAAATAGTTGAACACTGTGAGAACTGCCTACTAAAAGCTGTTCTGGAGATTACTGAGCATCGTTTCACAAATATATTGCTCTATCTGTCAATTTATTTACACTTGCTCAGACAGGCCTTCTATAAACACTATAGCATTGGTTACTGGTCTTAACAGAGCTAGAGCAGATAAGACTATGTATCAGAATTTTATTGTGTACATTAATTGTCACTGGTTTGGCAGTATATGTGGTAAAATAGCTACTTAACAGACATAAGTGGGCGATACAACTTTAAAAATAACTCTCAGAATTGACACATACTCAAGATGTTGTCTACCCACTACATTAATGACAATATAATGGTAGCAAGATTCCAAAAAGTCATGCTCTTCTCTCAGAGGGACAAAGTTAGGGAAAGAATGTGATGCTGGCAGGTAGACAAACTTGATTGGTACAACATGGTAGAGCCTATTAATCTTCCCCAGCTCATTGTGTTTGCATGTGCCAATGGCAATAAATAAAGTGCTCTCTCTTGAAAATATGTAAATAAAGGCAATAAAATGATGTTTATACAAAACAGAACAGTTTTTCTGCTGTTATTGCATCTGTTTTTAAAATAGAAAAAACATCTGACAGTGTCAGAGTAAGGCCTACTGTATCCCTGTTTATCATTTTGTTGGGGGGCCATTGATTCTGGCAAATTTTGAACCATTAGTTCAACATGTAAGCAGAATAAAGCTGCCTGTAAGCAGTAATAGGATAAGGGGTGATGGTTTTAATTAAAAGAATATAGATTTAGATTACATATTAGGAAGAAATTCTGTACTTAGAGGATGGTGAGGCACTTTCCAGAGATGTTGTGGATGTCCCTTCCCTGAAAGTGCTCGAGGCCAGGCTGGACAGGGCCATGGGCAGCCTGATCTAGTGCGAGGTGACCCTGCACATGGCAGGGGGTTGGAACTAGATGGTCTTTTAAGGTGTCTTCCAACTCAAACCATTCTCTGATTCATAGAATCGAAGATTCTAAAATTATGATTCTGTAATTCTGCTCTGGAACCAATAAACAAAACAAGACTTTGGAAATGAGAATGCAAGATATTTTTTTGATTAAATCATAAATAAAATTTCACATGTTGAAATATACCTCCTCTTTTTCCTAACAAGTGGAGTAGGAAGAGCAAGCAGAGTAGAAACCAATGGGTAAGGATTTCAATTGCTTTTTCCCCAGACTAAGATCCTGAAGTGAAGCGATCCACCCACAGGGTGACCATGGGCAGGCACCAGCTGCAGAGGAGTACCCAGGTGGTGGAGCCAAGCCAGCTCCTGCCTGGGGAGATGTCACTGCTGCTGGCCAGGTTTGTCTCTCAGAGCCAGGGCAGCCCCAGGGCTTCTGAAAGAAACTCACAAGCAACTGGCAAGGCCTGGGTGGGAATAAAAAAAAAAAGGTTAGGAACAATTGAGAGAGATCTTAATTTTCAACTGCATTTTCCAGCAGTTATGTCCTCTTATTTCCAAGGGATTCAGATAATATAACCCAGATGCTTCTCTGGCTATCACCTTAGAGAATCCACAGTGTGTTGTTTTTTTTTCAGTCTGGAAATGAAAAAATCCCTTTATAGCTGTTTCATTTCAACAGATTATTTTGCCTTCAGCTTTTTAACTTCTAACTAAATACAGTATCAACATGAAACTAAAAGTCATTTCAAATGACAAACTTTTTTTCCAGACTGCTTCAAGCTTTAAACTTTATGTTGGGCAAAAAGTCAGTCATTTCATACATCTTTAAACTATATTTGATTGGAAGTAGTGCTTTTTTTTTTTTTTTGTAATGCAAAGCAGCTTTTCCAGGAGCTCTACCTCTCACACATTAAATACTAAAGTCAAACTACTCTTTAAAGCATATATTAGACATATTCTGCAGAATGCTACATGTCATCTGCTCATTTCCATGTGTGCAGAGAGTGTTTAACATCTCAAAGCCAGAGATGTTTAGAATGCAAATAAACATGCAGTGGTCATATTTTTCCTAACATTGACACTGTAGATGTGTTTAAGAATGTGTTTTACCAACCAGCCCCAACTGATTTAAGCAGAACTCATGCTTTAAAATGCTCTTCAGCCTACATGCTTAAGTGGTTCAGGAAACCTAAACCTTACTCCCATCACTCTATATTGATAATGATAATTCAGAGGTTACAGTGCTGAAAATAGAAAGGAAAATACCACCCGAACTAAAGCAAGAACTTGAGAAGCGAGGTCACTAACTGCAACCTGTGCTTTTTAGTAATCCTTAGCCAAAACCTAAACTCGTGGAAAATAGCAGAGTTTCAGCCCGTCACAGTACCTCTCAATAATTTCCCTTTTTAAATTGGAAATAAAAGTAGTATCAAATACTACAAAATAGCCTTCATTGGATGATGTTACCAACCTCACAAACAGAGAAATTACTGAAAATTACATTACAAAACTTCACCTAGGGAAGTTGTCTGGTTCAGGAAACTTCCTTGAGTTTCAGTTACTGTTGGATAGCTTTTTGCAAGTTGAACAAACCTGCTGAATAGTTAGGTCTCTGAATTTTCTTTTATTCATGAAAACATTATTTTTTAAATATTTTTACTTTTATATATGTATCTTCTATTATACTATATATGTATATAAATAACTAAGTCATTATTTAAGCAACAATTTAGGCAACATGGTAAGTCTGTCATGTTAAAAGGTCACAAAAACAAAAACCATGTTTACTGGCTTTGGGCAGAATTGAAGGTTCTTCCCTTTGGGGCTTCAATGCTGTTAGTTTTCCACACGGTAAAAGAGCAAATACCTCAAAGTACTTCTCTAAGGGTCACAAGCCAGCTGTTCCTTTCTATGACACATAAGCTGAAAAACATTGCTATCCCCCACGACTTCAGCAAAACTCTTCTTTCCTCTCTATCATCTGCTTTACTTCTGCAAGAATTCTCCATATTCCCTAGCCAGAGGTTATAGCCAGCTGAGTTCAGTGCTACACATTCACCCGTTGGCAAACACAGTCTGCTTGGCTGGGATATATCTCTGTGAGGTGAGCGGTATAATACGGTTTTCTTTCTTGTGGTAAAAATTTTGTGTGAGTCTGTTTTGCAGAACTAAGACAGTTAAGAATACAAACTGGAGTCACAATAGCTAATGAGTTTGTAAGCTTGTCTGCATAAAGAAAAATCTGTTTTAATGTTAATTAATTGGGAAAATAACACTTGAAAAAATATATTAATCCTTTTGGAAATAGTAAAATACATAGAAATTCATATAATTATTGCCAAAAAACAGCTGATTATTGGGCTCAAGTTGGGGGAAACAACTTGCATTTTTTTTTTTTTGTAAAGAAATACGGTGATTCAAAAGGAAAACACAGGTCAAACATTAGGGAACTTTTTCAAAGGATCCAGTAGTACTGTGAATTCTTTATGCAGCAACCTTTATGTTATTAATTTGCATTCAAACATGTCAGACTTGTGGTTATTAGTTGTGCAGAGAATTTGGCTCACTCAGGAGCAAACACTGGAGGGGGCAGGTTTCTAAAAATGGATGAAGCATAGAGCAAGCAGTGATGATGGGCAGGACAGGACAACAGGTTTGATCCCTGCTCCAGACACCTGCCAGCCTCAGTACCTCTACTGGGGGGTCTTTACACACCAGTGCCCCACTGCTTCCCTCCATAAACATAAATCACATACTGCTCATCAGTGAAGTAATAGCTCCCATTAGACTTGTCTGTAAGGACAAAGATGAGATAATGACAAAATTAGAGGAGTCAGAAAGGACAGAACAAGAAAGGAGGAGTTCATGCAGCTTTGGAGTGGTTCATTTCAAAATATCCTACTCTTTGGTTTCTGAAAGGGCAGGATTTTGTCTGCCGCTCTACTGCATGCAAGGTGAGGAAGTGTGCGTGTACCCTCTTTGTATACCAGTTCTTCTGAAGGGATGCAAAGGAGTACAATTACAAGTCACCCCAAATATCCTGGATCTGTGATCTGAGCACCTGGCCATTAAAACATGGCAGTGAAAAAGGAGAGCAAGGAGTTCTAGAGTCATTCAAGGCCAGGCTGGACCAGGCTCTGAGCCACATGGTCTAGCTGTAGGCATCCCTGTTCATTGCAGGGGAGTTGGACCAGACAACCTTTAAGGGTCTCCTCCAACTTAAATGATTCTATGATTCTAT
>JANHGO010000793.1:0-38027 GCA_024606505.1 Aquila spilogaster
ATATGTTAAAACTAAATTATATTCAATAAAGATGACTTATGCCAGTCTTCTAAAAACTAAATACACTTGGCTCAATTTGAATGTGCTCATTACTGTGGTATGGTGGCCTCCAAGAGGTACTTCGGCATTGCACATTGGCCAGCGTATGGTTCCAGATCTAGGCTGTGGGGTTTGAGAGCACTGCAAGGGGGAGGAGGTTGTTCCTCCTTTCTCTGTTGAAAATCTGACTTGAGGGAGCATTTTCCTGCACCGGCTTCCTCTTCTGTTTTGCTTTCTGCTGGATGGAGTGATGCATAAGAACAAAAATTCGTTCCTGCTATAAATAGAGTCTGCGCATGTGATACAAGGGGGAGAAGAGCAGATGCCGCACACATAGCTTCAACTGCAATGTCATGCTTTAACGCGCAGTTAGGGATGGGGGAAGGGGACACTTTCAAAACTCTGGGAAAGAAAATTATCAACAGAATAGATACAGCAGAGGCAGCTAGGTATAGCATTTCCTCTACTACCCAAACTGTAATTTAAAGCATCTGACATTGAGGTTCAGCAGTTGATTCACTCTTAGTCTTTCATCCAGTGATCTGAAGGAGGAGACTGATTGTGATGCTGTTCTCCCATGTGGATATTTACTAGATACAGGAAATCCAACATTGTCATCAGTGGATTGTTGAACTTCACCCTTACAACAAAACAGAAATCAGCAAGTTTCAGTACCACCCCCAACATATATTTTAGCTTTCACCCTTTTTTATAACTATTTTAGCACATTGCTTCTGCTTGTAAGAGTTTCTTTACATGACCGAGAGTTTCTGTGCATGCCTCTCATTTGAGACAATGAGACTTGATTTGGGCTACTTGCTCCTAACTCGATGCCACTGGATTATTTTAGGCAGTAACTCTTCCTGAGAATTTGTAAAGTCATAAAAAGGTTGCATTTGATTTCAGAGAATTTCATAGGTTTATGTCAACAGGCTATGGGTTCAGTTCTTGAGACTCTTGCAGGAGACAAACTACACCTCCCAGCTGCAGGGCTATGGGGCTGCCCAAGCATTGGAGACACCATCAAGGAGAACAGAGGTTGCTCTGCTTATAGCCTTGGTTGAGACATATCCAGGGAGAGGCAGCCACCCTATCATCCCAGTAAGCAGGCAAATACCAAGGATGCTCCACTGGATAAACCTATAGGATCTGTGATGAGCCCTAGGATCCATAAAACAATATAACATCAGCTGGTGTGCTTCTCCAGAGCTGTACTTACTTCTAGCAACACAGTCCTGCTGGGAGCAGCAATACTTTGGTACAAGTTCGCGTTGAGTTTGAAATCTTTAGGTTATATGGATGATTTAGGTTTTAATACAGTGTCTACACAACTAATAATTTTCAGTAATTTGTGTGTCAGAAGAATTGCTTATACACTGGTATCCAGTTAGCTGATTGTAATTTATCTAACATCACACATCTACAAAGAGCTACAGGGATGAGAGGAAGGGTCAGGTCTGTGGTTGCCTCCAGACTATAATGAAAATCCAGGCATGACTTCCTCTAAACAATGGGAGATTTCAGCTGGGAAAAATCAACCACTGTGAGGAAAAGCAATCAAATAGCAATCCTGATTATGAAAATCAAAATGGTGAAAGATTGGTGACCTTTACCCCGCTATCACAGCTGCAGTTGCAGAATGACCATTGGTACAGACTGAATGAGGCTAGAAGGAATCATAATTTGCATGGAAAGGTTTAGAATTAAACTAAAAAAGAAATAAAATCCTAATTCATTAACAAAATCGACAATGAAAGGCTGTAAGACAAGCACAGAATCAATTTCAATTTGAACTGAAGAATAAATCAGGCACTACAAGGCTTTGATTTACAGGTCACACATCTTCCTGCAGGATGCTATCAACCAGAAACAACCACTGCCAGTTTACAGGCAAGTAAACCTAAAGTCAGGGTAGGTGAGGTCAGCTAGAGTATGTGTGAAAGAGTTGTAACAGCAACATCAGCTTATCCAAAATATCCTCACAAAAGCAGCGGAAGAAGTTCTCCATAAAACAAAGAGCAATGCTGGAAAATGCCACATGAGTCAAGACAAGAGGAAGGAGATGGATCATGAAGCCAAAGTGGCTTCTCAGAGAAGTGACAGGAAAACACTTCATGCGCTTGCTAAGGTCCTTACTGTCAGGGTACAGCAGCTGGAGCCCCTCAAGGATTAACAAAGAAAGATTTTTTAACAGCAAAAAGCAAAAGGTGAAGTGGCCAAACCACTTTTAAAAAACACCAAACAGGCAGAAACTACATTAAACTATTGACTTTGGCAAATAAACTTCCAGCATTAAGAAAAACAACAGTGAAGCACTACACAGAAAACTCAACAGCTGTTTTCTTGAAGTTGAAGACCACCAGTGTTACTGAAATATTGACTATTTGCTGAGATGGTAACAAGGAGAAAACCATGTGACTGCTCTGCAAAACCTGGGGCCAGCAAAGCTCTGCAAGGAAACAGCAAAATGGCTCTATGGTCACAATAGGAAAGAAACAATGTCTGGTAAGCTGGGAAGGTCTTCTGCAGTGTCTTTCTCAGCAAAATAGAAGAGTTTCTTATGGTAAGCCCTGTGGGAGGAGCACCATAAATTGACCCAGCAGACCATATGTTTACCACATGAACAAATCAAAACAGCATTGATCATAATAAAAAGAAACCCAACAATCCACAGACCAGTCTCTAGGCTCAGGGAAGCATCATCGCAGAACTTCTAGATTGCAAAAAGCACGTGGCAATGTCCGTTGCAAGTGCATCTGGGATGTCTGGAGGTGTAATACAATACAAACAAAGATGTGCCCTCTGTCAGGTTCTGTCCCAAGGTCAGGGTGAAATCAGTGACAGCTTGTTTGCCTGATGCTACAGCAACGCTGAAGTCAAAGGTGAATCCTCCCACACCTACTACTTGGCATTGCCACCAACTTCACTGCAAGAAATAAATAACAAGTTTCCTTATGAAATATACAATGCGCTTTCAATGATAGCTGTACTAAAAAAAAAAAAATCAAATATTGTAATGACAGCATCGCTCTTGTAAATGACAGCTTAGCCAACATTGAAGTGAGGACCAGAAGGCTATGCAGAACTGTGGGGAAAATACTGATAATATTCATGTTGAAAACAAGCTTAGCAATCACTGCAGTAGTTTCAAACTCAAGAACAGCTTTGGAAGGTAGGAATGACAGTCGGCAAACTTCTTTGCATATGTTGGCAGCAACAATCTCCTGTGCCATGGAGATTTCAGAAAGGAAATAATACTGTGATTAGAAGATGGCCATTGCCTGTACTACCTTAAAAAATGTTTGGTTATTGAAACTCTGCAGCTTAGTATCAATAAGGGCATTTTTTTTCTTTTTTCATTCCCATCTTAACATATGGATGTGAAAACTGAAAATCCATAGCAGATACAGGCAGATATGAAATGCCTTTGAAAGCAAATGCCGTAGGAAACTCTTGATAGCAAATAAAATTCATTCTAAAGAATCAGGGAATTATCAGATCTCAGCAATCATGCTCTCTGAAGTTATCCAAGAGAGACAGTCTGATGTATCTGCTAAGGAGAAGGTCAGCACATCTGCCCACATCCGGACAGCCGAAAGAACATGTGAGGGATCTGCCTAAAAGGTCCCCTCCTAACTCTACTCACCTTCTATCCAGAGGAGAAAAATTAATACATTTAACAGTATAAGCTACATGCAAAGGTAGCCTGGTTTTGGCTGGAATATAGCTAATTTTCTTCCTAGTAGCTGATGTAGTGCTGTGTTTTGGATTTAGGATGAGAAGAATGTTGATAACACACTGATGTTTTAGTTGTTGCTAAGCAGTCTTTATACTAAGTCAGGGACTTTTCAGCTTCTAATACTGCCCTGCCAGTGGAGGCTGGGAGTGCACGAGAAGCGGGGAGGGGACGGCAAGGACAGCTGACCCAAATGAGCCAAAGGGATATTCCATACCATATGACATCGTGCCCAGTATATAAACTGGGGGGAGTTGGCCAGGGGATACCACGGCTCAGGGATTGGCTGAGCATTGATCAGCAGGTGGTGAGCAATTGCATTGTGCATCACTTGTTTTGTATATTCTATTATTGTTGTTGTTGTTGTTGTTATTGTTATTATTATTATTATATTTTCCCTTCCTTTTCTGTCCTATTAAACTGTCTTTATCTCAATCCACAAGTTTTACTTTTTTTTTTTCCGATTCTCTCCCCCATCCCACTGGGACTGGGGGAGCAAGCAAGCAAGCAAGCAGCTGCGTGGCGCTTAATTGCTGGCTGGGGTTAAACCACGACAGCTGGATATAGGATGCCTTTTAAAAATTGCTGGGGAGCCCTGGAATCAATGCAGTGGTGTGAGAAAAAAACTGTTGCGGTGAGCTTAAAAATAAATGGATGAGTAGGAGGGATGGATAGAGCAGGGAGCATCTAGAAGTAACAGAGGAGGAAGGAAACGGTCCATGAAAGAAGCATAAAGAAGGGAAAGCTGATGATAACAAAAGGCCTGAGGAAGGGCAAATGCAAAGGGAAGCAATCTGGAAAGCAATATCAAGAAAACCAGTGTCCTGGTTTCGGCTGGGATAGAGTTCATTTTCCTTCTAGTAGCTGGAATAGTGTTATGTTTTGTGTTCAGTATGGGAAGAATGTTGATAACACACTGATGTTTTCGGTTGTCACGAAGTAGTGTTTAGACCAAGTCAAGGATTTTTCAGCTTCTCGCGCCCAGCCAGCAAGAAGGCTGGAGGGGCACAAGGAGTTGGGAGGGAGCACAGCCAGGACAGCTGACCCAAAGTGGCCAAAGGGGTATTCCATGCCATGTGATGTCATGTCCAGTATATAAACTGGGGGGAGTTGGCCTGGGGGGGGATCACTGCTCGGGAACTAACTGGGCATTGGTCAGCAAGTGGTGAGCAATTGCATTGTGCATCACTTGTTTTGTGTATTCCAATCCTTTTATTATTATTGTAATTTTCTTATTGCTATTATTATCATTATCAGTTTCTTCCTTTCTGTTCTATTAAACTGTCTTTATCTCAACCCACAAGTTTTACTTTTTTTCTGATTCTCTCCCCCATCCCACTGGGTGGTGGGGGGGAAGTGAGTGAGTGGCTGCATGGTGCTAAGTTGCTGGCTGGGGTTAAACCATGATAACCAGCTAAGTAGGAAACCCATAAGCTGAGAAGTTTGAGAGGTGTCTGTATGCACACACAAGAGAAACAGGACAAAGGGAATAGAACAGTACTGATACCCTGCAGAAAAGGAGGCGGCTGTGGTAGATGAACCGTGCTGCTCTGTGGGCAGCCATGGGGCACTGCACGGGCTGTACAGTGCACAGCACAGCACACGCTGGAGTCAGAGCAGTGAATCCTACAGGTAAGCAAATGGATCAAAACTGATTTTGATAATTCTAGCAGGACAATCTAGACAAAATGCTGAGGGCGGTAGTTCTGGCTTCCTGACGTGGCTCAGCTTGCGCAGCGGGGTCACGTCACACACTTTTCCTCAAGGTCAGGAGGAAGCAGAGCATTAGATCACATTCCCATTATTAATGCCCATAAAGCCTTTTGGCTGGCTTCCTGGATCCAAGATGGATGATCTACAAGTAGATCTGAGTGACAGGTTTTTCTGGTTTGCCCGTTGACATTACAAGATTTTTTGCCTCTCCTGCGACATCCTCCTGGAGGTCAAGCAATGCAGAAGGGATGCCAGACTCTCTCGCAGCCTGTCCTCGCAGGGAACGTGCATTGCCCTCTGGTCTTACTGCTCTGCAGCTGCACAGCCTTGGAGCAGCTCCAGCCACAAGTTAGTATAAATTTTCTATTAATTCAGCCTATTTCTAATAAAAAAATAACAGCAGCACTCCTGGGTCAGACCAACTGTCCATCTGGCCTAATTTCCTATAAAGAAAGAGGTTTAAAAAAGCTAATTGGTAGAGGCGCTTGATACAAGGTGAGTGGAGGTGGGTGAACACATTCAGTTAAATTTCATAGGTTTCGAGCCATTTACTTGAGGGTGAAATATATTTCTGCTGTCTATTATGTTCTGCAGCAGGTTCAGGACTATTCTGCAACTAAACTGTCAGATCAATACCAGTGAAGGTTATTAAAAATGTATTTTTAAACAGCATTTTTTTGTTTGCTAGTCAACCAGCCACTGGGCAAATGCTTGCATCACATGGAAAGTGAACAGAAAGAGCCAGGACTCTAACAAACGGCCCTCAGGAAGGATGAGAAAGATGACTAACTTTGGAGGAACTATGTAGCTCCATAAGACTGGGGTTGTCTTAGCCAGGGCAATGGCAAACTCCAACAGATAGCTGAGGTCTCTTATCCCCTCTTTCTCTAGGTGCAGTTAATTACCCATTGCAGTGGTGTGGAATTTGTGCAAAGTTTTTGGTGACCCTGGACTGCACTTATAATGAGGAATGGACATTAACGAGACTAATGTGAGCACAGCAATTGGTGTTGTCTACCCACAGAGCCCCCAGCACCCTCCAGCATGCAGGCTGTGGCTTAAAGCCGCAGCCTTAAACCTCTGTGAAAATACTCTGCTTTGACATGTGCAGTGTGTTTGAGTGCCACTGTCCTTGATCTCTGCCATAGAGCAGGTTTGCAGACAGGGGAAGCCTTCAAAGCCTTTTTCTGTCCCAGGAAACTGCAACAGAAGCAAGCTCAGCCAGCATGCCCATGGTCCCCATCCACCCAGCACAGCCCAGTTATGGTGGAAACAAGGATTTGTGCTTTTGGCTTTCAGTGAGCACTGCCACCGCTGCTCAAATCAAAGCTCCCACAATGAGCTCGGCATCCCCAGCCTGGCCCGACACTGCTGCACTGGGGGGAGCAAACCCCAGCAAAGTCTGTACATCAGCTGCTGGCAGCCAGGATGGTCCACGCTGATAAACAGCATAACCATCCCCTGCACCTGCGACCGAGGGGCTGGTGACAGGCTAATGGGAAAATATCACAGGGCATAAATATAAGGGCATCCTTCCTACTGCTAGCAGCTCATTATGGCTCTGACCTATGGGGATCTGGGCTTATTTCTGTAGCTGGTGGAACTAGTGGTTTCCATATAAATTATCTGATGAATGTAGCCTTGTTTTCTGTTCATGAATCATTCATGACCTGAGTCCAGTTTTGGCAAAAGTGTGAATTTTCTGTATCCTCTGAATCCTTTGAGGAGTGCTGAGCTCGCGAGTGTGCACAGGCTGCCCATTAGGGCTGTTTGCTACACACAGCCTGCAATCAGGCAGGTAACTCTCGTGATCTGATTTTTGCCTCCTCCACTGGATAGCTTAACTAAAACCAGGTGTAAAACTATAATGCCAAATAGTAATTTTCTTCAGGCATGAATTCCCTTGTTTACCTTTAAAGGTGTGTGTTTTATGAGCTGCACCTCTTCTTCAAACTTCCCTATAGATAAAAATCTTCTTTACATGCACCTGGACTGCCTTTACACAGCATATTCCAGCCCACAACGCCCAGGGTGCCCAGTCCTTCCCAACAAACATCACATAGGAACAGGTTCCCTGGTCCTGACACCCAGGTCTTGTTGGCCTCTTGCAGCTCCATTAAAAACTTTGTAATACACCATTCACGCTTCACCTTATGTGGCTGCTAAAGGGTTTTGCCCCCACTTCTTGCTATATAGATTTTCCTCTAATTTCAAGCCTAAATTAACTCCTGGCTTATTTAAAGCATTTGTCCTCATACCCATCACTCCTATTTCTTTTCAGTAGTAATTTTCTCCTTTGGGTGTTTGCCTCTCTGTATGTTCCACTCCCAGTCTTTACCTAACTATACTAACTGCTTTTTTCCTCTCTCAGATGAATAGTCCTTGCATTCCTCGGATTGTCTTAAATCCCCTTACTGGACCATTTACTGTTTGAATTCTTCACTCTCACACTTGGGGGAAGAGAACTGTGCACACTATTCTGATGAGGTCAGACCAACCTTTGTAAAATTGAATTAGTGCTTCCCTAGACTTCTAGCCTTAACTGGAAATCTGACTTGGGTATATCTGATCATTTTTTTCTTGAGACCATATAATTGGCACTTAATAGTTAACCTGTGACATCCAAGTACACTCGGGTCTTTCTCATCCTCAGTCATTTCTAACAAATTCTCGCTACTGCTCCGTAAGTACTTGTCCATACATTATATATTATTGTATTTTATCCCTTTTCTATTACTTCAGTTTTCAAGGTCAGTCCTCAGTTAATAGCCCCATCCTGGTTTGCATTGACAGTGCTCCTACCATCGCGTCAGCTGTAAGTGTCATTGGCACGCTCATAAGTTCCCTTCCAAGGTCAATACAGAAATGAAATATGTTCAGTCCCACTCCTGGTCCTCAGGGATGTTTACTGGTAACCTCACTTCAGAGTGATAATTTGCCTTTCGGTGTTCCCTGTCATTGGCTCCCCTTTAGCCAACGCTGTACCCACTTTACAGTTTCTGTATAAATTCTCAGTGCTTTCAGTTAAGCTGATAATTTCCCATGTGGCACTATATCAAATGATATCTTCCATCCAGATAGATGAGATATCTTGCATTTCTTTTGTCTAGAAAAATAATTTATCTTATCAATTTTATCACAAATGGACACGGTTTGCCCAGAAGAATTTAATTGTCAACAGGATGATTGTGACTGCAACAGAAAATTGGAGAGCTGGCTGTGCTCCCCGGCAGCTCTGCTGGACACGCACACTCGTCGAGGGGACCCTAATTTCAGAGACAATATTTCCTGCACTGCTACCCCTTGAAATGACCCACTCTGCCACTGGAGGCTGTGAATAGATGGTGACTCTCGTTCCTGGTACGGAGGCTAAAGTCAACGCGAGTGATGTATTTTCATACAGCAGGCAGTTACAGCCCAGCACTCTGAGGAGAGGAGCCAAAGCATTTACCTGTTTTATTTGGGTTGCTGTAATATATCTATTTGTTTATTACAAGGGAAAAGGTGCATGTTTTTTACACAAAACTGATATGTTTAGTGCTTTCATTTTACGTTTTGAGCAGTTAAGCTATTCAGTGTTTTAAGGATAGTATTGGTTCTTTATAACTCTATGCTGACAATAGGAGTCTAAGATAATGGAGCCTAAAGAGAGAGGTTTTTCCATTCCCACATTGTTTCTGAAATATGGAGCGATCAAATGCACTCAGTAGAAGGTTTCTATCAGTAAATCTTTAGTAAAAGTGCCTTTAAAAGTTAGGTAGAAAGATTGTGGAAGGGAAAATGGCTTGAGGTTTTGGTAAAAACTCACAAAGTTTTGTGAAAATTCCTTAAAGGCACTGGAGCAGGTTTTCTCTAATTGTGATGTCAAAATGCCTCTCCCATCCTTGTCATTCTGGTGCTTTGGATCCATTTCAGCAAGGCTCTTAAGTAATGAGCATTTGTATTAATGGAACAGAAAACAAACGTGCTTAAAGTTAAGCAGGGTCTTAATTCTCTGCAGGTTCTGGTGTCTGCCAGGAATGAGAAGCAGACTTCTGTGAGAGCTGAGAAATGGGATGCACTTGTCTGAATGTCATCCTCCCTGCAAAGTGATTAAGGGGTGTTCCTTAATAAAGGGGTCTGCACAGGGTAGTCTGAAATTCAGATCTGTCCCAGAAAGGGCAGGGTGCTGCAATGATGTCCCGCAGGCCTGAACACATTGAGCTCTCAGAAATCCATGCCACTTGAAGGAGGGCTTCAGCCCCTCCCCATCTCAGTATTCACACAAAGAATGAGAACCCAAGAAGGAGTATTTGACTTTTCCTCATCTTCTGCACATCACTTGGCTTGTGCTGAGCAGAAGACCGAAGAGTTAATATGAGCCATGCTGTCCAAGCATAGCAATCACTATCTGAGGTTGTGGAATGCTCGTGCTGTCCCCCTCCAGGTGCCTGTCTCTGCTATGGGATATCCTGAACGTGCATCACAAATATTTTCTCTGTTTCTCAGGTTCATAATCTTCACAAAATCCTGCCTGCTGATTACAGCCTGAATGTTCATTGTTTCCAGACCCCTCAGAAGTCCTCATCCCTCTTGCGTGTTTGGTTTTAAATGCCTGCTTGTGCACATTTCCTGAAGTGAATAGAAATGTGGGACTTATCTGCACATGCAGTTGATGTGATCTTCTGCAAAACCTGCCCATGGGCAATTATGCATTGAAAGGGCAATTATACACACAGCGACCCAATTTGCATACAAAATCTAGATTATTGCCAAGAACTGCATGTACATTTTTGTGCAATATTCAGAAAATTGGGCCCCAAAGACATAAACCCTTTCTTCTGCTATCAAATCACTTCCTACTCCTGCAACAAGAAATGGAATATATGTGAGTCATATTAGAAAAAATATTATTATCAGAAAATTAGTATGGCCACATCAGGTCAGAGTACAGGTCCGTCCCCACTCTCACCACATCTCTCCCAGTTGGAGGGATGAAGATGACCAGCACGTCCCAGGGCTTGCCCAGTGTCCTCTCCTGGCCACCTGTACTCCATGGCTCAGCGACTTTCAGAGTCAAAGAAGGGACTTTAGTATTTAATAGCCTGGATTATTCACTAATAAATGGATTATTCTTGCAGATAAAAATTCAAATATGGAATAAACCAATTCTGTTTGCTCACATTTGTCCATATCAATATAGCATCTGATGAGTAAATATGCCACAGTGAGCAGATTCCCTTTTCTGCCTTTGCAGAGGCGAAGGAGGGGTGTGAACCCATGTGTCACTGCTGTGTCTCATAGTGTGTGTCCACAAAGACCTCTGCCAGCACAGCAGGCTGTCGGAGCCCGGTAACAGCCCGCCCTTCTGCAGACCTTCTTGTGGGGCACCTTTGGCCTTGGCTGTAATAAGGACCAGAGGCAGAAACATCTGGTTTTGAGGCATTTCTGTGCAGGACTGGTGGGAGCTGCTGGTGGTCCTGCTGCTCCCACCACAGCGGCAATACCCCCACTCCAGTGCGGCACCCCTGCGTGCCGTGGGGTGTCGAATCACTATTTCAACCGCTTCAGGGTTCAAAATGTGGGATTTGAGACAAGGTTATTTCACGACATGTGGAGACATCCTCTTGATAAAATAGTGACTTTTTTAGCGTCCCTTCCTAGGAGACAAAAAGAGGGTGGGGGGAAGCAAGGAAGCCAGACAGCAAGAAAATGTTTATTTGCTTCATAAACTCTCTGTTAGCAAGGCCGAGAGCACCTTCCTGTGTGACAGCCCACAAAACACCCAGCGTGCTCTGCATTGTCATTGAGATGTGGCCAATAAACTTTATGCCGGTAAATGTTCTCATTTAGCCAGTATATTTCGATAACCCCACTTCCCGCTGTCACAGGTATTCAGATTCAAAAAATAAAGCCACCCTTTATAAAAGTACATTTAATGAGAGTTTAATGTTCACACAGTAAATTTGTGAGCAGCTGGATGTGTTTTTAAGTTTCCTTGACGTCTTTTATTTGTTTAATACATGGGTCTATAAAAGCTGTTTCTCTGAGCCTGCTAATGAGCAATAGGGGACTCGCAGCCATTTAAAACCTGGAACAAGGCATCAAAATGAAGAATGCAGTAAAGGCTGCTGGAGCAGGGAGCTCCAGATGTGACAAGCGGTGCTTTATGGTGCAGGAAGATGGAGCACCAGACACGTGGCTGCGGTGTCACACCAGATACGGGCTTGCTCGCAGGAACCCAGAGCCCTGCTTTCCATCGAGCTGAACATGAGATAACGAACTTGCTTCCTGTGGGTGCTAATGAGCTTGGCTTTTGTCCAAGTTGCAATGGGAGCTTCAGCATAGAAGGCTTAAGAGGATGAGAGGGAAGAGATAGGACCTCTGTGAAGATCTCTATGAATTTGCAGTAGATTTCCACAGCTATAGCTGGGCTCTGAAACATCTCCACCGTGGACGTCTTTTCCGTGATTGAATCTCCAAACTCTCTCGGCACCATGCAGCTCACCCAAAGTGAGAAATGATCCCCAAAAGCCATGTGGAAGGAGGGTCAGTGATGGTACCAGCCAGCGCAGGCAAGCACCGGGTACAGGATTAGCTCCCGTCATGCAGTGGCAGCACTGCAACCCCTTGCTTCTAGGGGACGTGCTGCCGTGGAGAGCACTGGGGCTCAGCACTGCCTGCCTCTGAGATCCTGCTCCCTCCATGGCACTGGGGGTGGTGAGGCTTTACATAAGAAATAGCTATGAGAAGGCAGTGCCCATCCATGTACATCATGTTGTACAAAGTAAAATAAGCACCAGGGACCCTCCAGATTGAGCTGAAGCTGGCAAAGAGTTTCCTCTGAACATTTCCCATCAGAAAGATGAAGATACTAGTTGAAGAAAAGGTTTTCCTAATATATTTTGGTTTGAGAAATTGTTTCGGAAAAAGAAATCCTTGGGAAAAATATCTAAACTAGGGTATTTTTCTTGATGTCTTTGAACAAAGCATTTTTAAGCTACATAGCAACAAGACATCTATTTTGTTTTAAAAGAATTAAAAATGGATAATGAAAGTCTTTGGTTTCATGAGAAAGATTTTTTACTTTAATTTCACTAAATGAATTTTATAAATTGATTCAGGTTGATGTGAAATGGTTTCTTTCTACATTTACTTATTCAGGTTGTGCAACAGACAGAAAAATCAGTTCTTTGCACATCTTTACTCTTGAATATATTGAATTCCTCTGTGAAGATGGAAAGGATGGGAATCCTTGCAAACTGAGTAATTCAGACGAATAGTGTCTTCAAAGTCAATTACCACTGTGCAGAGATGATACCTACTTCTGTTTCATCTGGACTCTCCAGCTCAATTTTTGCTCTCCCCAGAACTTTCTGAAGTTTGGGGGATTTTTTCCCAGGCAAAGGGGAAGGGTTCCCTCTGTTGTGCACATAGATTAATTAGAGCAAGGAGGTTTAAAACAAGTCCCAAACCCCAGAATCACAGTACTGCATTATAAAATAGCTCACCAATACCTTTTCACACCTGGGTCCATACATCTTCTTTATGAGGCAGGTTACTGACAGCTCTGGTCCCATTGGGTTTGGACTCATCGAAAGGGAAGAACAGTTTAGCTTTCCCCAAAAAGCAGACGGTGGAAAGGCAGTGCAGCCCCAAGCCACAACTGGGCACCAGTCTCCCAGGATCTCTTAATAAGTCACAGCAGGTTCCTTCTTGCAGGCTATATCAAATTAAGGGAAAACACCAATAACTATGCTAATAGCATGAATATCACGTACATTACTGCTCATGAAAGACAAGAGTTTAACTTCCCTGCATGCCTTTTGGTTTAAAATAGGAGAGCTGACTGCAACACTTGTCTCTGCCTGCCCAAGGTACCTCTGAGTAAGCAAAGCCATGAATTTAAAGCACCTTATCTGCCTGCTGTAACTGTCCACCATGGGCAGAAAAATGCTATATTAATTCTTCTCCAATGTTCATGTCCATTATATGCCTTCCTGTTTAGTCTGGCAACGTGCCGTTACGCTTCCTATTCTCTATTGCTAGGAAGATAATAAATAAGGCCAATTATTCTTATCGGAGTTGCAGTAAGAAAGACTACTTCCTCCAGTGCAATGTAAATGCCACTTTTCATTCTTACTTTTATGATTCTTTAGCCAGTTATGGATCCATGTAGCTGTGCTTATATCAAAGCCAGTTTTAATTTATTTTGAGATTAAAATTTTATGAGAGATTGCATCAGATGCTTTTCTAAAATTCAAATAGACTACGCCCACCACATTGCCTTCAGCTAGTAACTGTAATTCTATTTTAATAAGATATTGAATTTGTCTGTAAGATTATTATTTCTTCTGTACAAACCCACCCTCAAAGAAATATTTATCTCCTAATATTCATTTCAGATTTAGAAATTCAATGTATGGTAACTGACTGTGTCATTCTTTCTCTGATTTTCTGATGAGTAGGACAATATTTGCATTTCTCCTTCTTCTGGTGCTCCTCAGATATCTACCTATAGTTCCTCAGAAATAAGTCAAGACAAGTAAGTGACTCCATCTCGTAGTTCCTTTATCATCCTGGGATGCATATCACTTCTCTCAGTTGGTCTCTGTGCATTGTAAATTTTCCAAGGATTTCCTTAATTTGCCTTATCTCTTTTTCTTTTTTTTTTCCCCTCTCTCTTTTCATTTATATTTAAAACCAGCTCTAAACTGAATCTGGATCCACTACACAGACATACACATCATATATTTTACCATGTATCCCTGCGCAAACCCGTGTACTTGCACAGAGGCATTCATCAAAATGCAAGTGCAGTTTTGTTCAGCAAAAAATGATGTCCCTTGTGCTGTGCCACCTGCAAGATCAAATTCTCTGAGCTAGCTGGGACATCTCCATCTCAAAACAGCGCTCTCAGAAAGATGTGTATCATCGGGAATGTCACTCCATGATAGCCTCTTATTGCCTGACAAGAGACTGTTTTAGCTGTAACATATAGTCTGATCCTAGGATGTATGTATCCCATGTTGTAACACTTCCTCCACAGGAGTTGAACTATCTCTTTCCAGAGAGATTGAATATTCACCAGTGCAGAAGGATGTCCGTAGCCCAGCCCGTGGCCACCTCATATCCAGTTCCCTGTTGCCTTGATTACAGCAACATCTGCCTCATCTTAGTGTATTCTTATCTCAGGCGGCCAAGTTGCTTCTGTCAATAATAAAAATAAGTAGCAGCGCATCCAATGTATTATTGATTAGATAATAAATATTTTACTGTTTTTCAATAATTCAACATTGTCTTAAAAAAAAATCCCAACCCAAAGCCCCATGAACAATGGAGAAAATTCCCCAAGTCCTGAGAGGGCTTTGGGAAGAACGTAAAAAGGATAAAATCTGTGTTAAAAGCAGACATGCCTCTCTCATTTTAAAAAATGTTTTCAGGTTCGATAAAATAGTAGAGGGTTTGATGCACTTAATGATTCGCCTGAGCTGGTTGGGAGGGTAAAATATCTTTCCTATCTCAATAATTTATCAGAAATAATGTTGCAGTGGGAAGTATACAAAGGGTTGCACACTGATGGAGTGAAGCAGCAAGTACCTGCTTCAATACCATGTTTGCAAGTGACTATTTTTATGTGCTACCCCTTTCTTTCCTTAAACAAACCCTGAGCTCCTTCTCTTACACTATAGTTTGTACCAGATTTACTTATTTTTACCCCTAGGTGAAAAAAAACACTCTTCCACTTTCAATTGCAATGGACTGTAAAAGCATACACCTGGTGATAGTTTGCTGAACATTAAATACTCATATTGCATTCCTCAGTGCATTTACTGGCAGAGCTATCATGCAAGCAGTGTAGCTCTTCAAAACTATAAAGATCATAGGAAATACATTTCTACTCTGAAACGTGACTTTGTAAAAAATAGCACCAAGGAATTCCATGGTTGCTGTCCTTTATCATATTTGCCCCGTTTATAGCTCTAGAGGGATGGTTTCCCTAGTGCTCAGTGCTGCATAGTCATCCATACCTGATAATGAAACTCCTTGGCTCTGAACCAGTAATCAGTCAAAACTTCAGCAGTGACTTTATTTAAATGAAGCCCGCACTAGGGCAGGATTTTGTTTACTCCCTGAATTTTCACTAACAGTTGTGAAATGACAGAAATACTCTTTTTTTTCCTTGTTTTTCTGCAAGAATTGTTTGCCTCAGCAGTACACACACTGCAATGAAATAATAGGAAGAGGCAGATCAAGATATTCAGCCAGAGGTTTCTTTCCCGAGGTTCTTTCTCCGCCCTACCCCACTGTTCATGCTGCAATAAATTTTGCTGTTGCAAACCCAATCTGTGCCCATTTCCAGGGAGAGTGGGGCTGCTTGCATGGATTTAGAGCCTGTCAAACTCTGGGTTGGGTGAACTCACCAGCTGCGCCGCGGGCGGTGGTCCAGGCTCCACCGTCCACAGCAGCCTTAGGAAGGCTGAAAGCACTGCCGGGGGTAGGGCTGAAACTGGTTAGCTTCACCTGAGCCTGAAACACCTAAAAAGATCTTGGGCCTGTGCTAAGGGGGTACTTGTGGCTGTTGACAATAGTTTCTGTATAGAGATGATGTGGTGCTAATCTCCCATAAAAGAGAGAGGCTCCATCACAGGGCTGATTAATTCGGATCACTGTGAGAAGAAAAGGGGAGATTTACAGGCATCATTCTCTGTCCTCTTCCAGTTCTCTAGCCATCACCCCTCTTTCCATGTTCATAGTAAACACTTGTGTAGCTCCAAGAAGATGCCTTGACCCTGGAGGATGCCACAAAAGGTGAGTCCAGCTCAGTTCAAGGCAGCGCAGTTCAGCTCTGACAAGGGTGCAAGCGGAGAAACTGTGACAGTGCTGACACCTCCTGTGTCCCTGGCATCTCATACTCTGCTTCTAAGAGCCCACATTAAACGTTCACACTGCTGGGGCTTAGCTGCTCTTATTATCCCTTAGCGAGAACGAAGTCAGCTTTGCTCTGCCCAGGCATTCTTAGAAAAGAAGATGCGATTTGATTTTATTTTAGATGCAGACATTCAGTTTATTAATAATTATGTGAGCTACAGCAGCATGGACTAGACCTAATTCCCATGAACA
The DNA here is from genome assembly GCA_024606505.1 of Aquila spilogaster. Taxonomy (NCBI): domain Eukaryota; kingdom Metazoa; phylum Chordata; class Aves; order Accipitriformes; family Accipitridae; genus Aquila; species Aquila spilogaster. The sequence goes on from JANHGO010000793.1 coordinate 16,592, forward strand.
GCAAGCTCATTGAAAAAAATGGCCTAGTTGGGGGATGAATCACCATTTTTGTATCAGAGAGGGGAGGTTCAAATGAAATGCGTTACTGATGCTGACTCTCTCCTCGCTGAGCTCCAGTTCCTAATGGAGATCAAAGATCCCATTAGACAGATTTGATGAAGAGACAGTCCCTCATTATAGACTTCGAACAAGCTGAACAAAAACCGTAAAAAAAACCCAGGGGCTGCTCTTTCTCTCAGCACAGAACCTGGCTCTTCCTCTGGCAGGAATTCACCAGAGTTCTAACAAGTCTGTCCTGCTCTCTGACACAGAGAAAGGAATGCAGGAATAGCTCATTAGTTTAAATTAAAAATAAACAAGTGGGAAGAAAACACTCTGAAAAGAAGTCATCAAGGCATTAAGGCTGTGAATGTAATTTAAATAACCAACTTCTATGGGACGCAAGTGAGAATTCAAGTACTGGAAGAACTTAGGCTTTGAGGTTTTGGGGGCTCTTTTTGGCTGGCACACAGGGCCATCATCTGTGCTGTTCCTGCTAACACCCAGGAGAAAGGCACACTCAGAAAGGACTGGGAGAAAAGCATCAGACAGGGGTAGGTGTTCATTAAAGGCTCCTATTCAAGGCAATCCTGATGTCACTGACTTCCAGAGGAGCTGCTGCATCACCACTGAAGCCTGCACTTGCTAGCCAAGCAGCTAAGTCATCTTTCCAGCAGCATTTGTGTAGCCTACAGCAGCTGGGAAGGCTCTCTACTAGTCAAAGGCATCATCTCTGATACTTTTCCTGTCCTTTCTTGGCCACTGTATAAATATGTATATACTCTGCCATGCCTTGAGATCCCATAATACCGGGCTCCCCTAACATTAGATTAACATACACAATGTACTAGACCAGCTAAGAATCAAGATTTGCATTTCCATGGCAAACGTATTTCAAAACTTGGTGTCATTCTGCGTTGCAACTCTCTTCACCGTCTTCCCATTTAATCAATAATCCTGGAAAAAGGTAAACATATTTTAAATGTCCGCTTCAACTTATTGGCCCAAGTCTCTGGTCTTCATCAACAGAAGTTTAGCCTGATGCACTTTTGAGTTTTAGTCTGTGAGGTGTTTTAGCTGTCTGCTAGCTTGATGACTGGAGATGTCTTTCCCTGGAGAGGAAAGTCCTTACCATTTCCCGGCTCCTGCTGTTCTGCTCCTACCTGGAGAGAATGAAACAGAGAGAAATTCAGTGCAAGAAGCCTCCAATTTGTTCCTCTAGTGCAGCCCTGTGGCTGCAGCCTCAATCAGCTGCACACTAAACACTTTAGTTAATTGGCAACAAATTGGGAGATATGAGCTGATTGCAATAAATATTTTATTAATTTTTAAAAACAAAAGGTTGCATCCCTTCTAGCCCAGTTTGATTGTGCACAGTCACACATATTAATATGTAATTGCCACATCATTTGGCAATCGTGGGCTTAGAAGGAGCTCATTATGAAAAATACTTATGCATGTATCCTCAGTAGGTGTCAATCAGCATCGTGCCATTGAGATCAATGGAGCTAGGCTTATTTATAGAGTTAAAGCTCCAACAATTCACCTGGAAAATAAACCCTACAGTATGTTCTCATATTTAAGCTTGGCAGAGGAAGAACAGATTTTTTCTCTGTATCTTTTATTTACTTAAAAATGCAATTTTATCTATATCTCACCTATGCTTAGAAACAAGTTGGGGGGGGTGGGGGGGTTGCAGTAAAACCCTCAACTAAAATACAAATATTCAAACCCAATAATTTTATAGTTCTCTACAACTGATGTTTACCTTCTTGGTGTTGGGGGATATATTGCAGACATAAACCCTGAGTTGCTGTAGTGCTGCCAGTGGGGCCAAGCTCATTTCCATCCCCAGCAGTGCTGCACCCCACACTGACACAGTGTGGGGAATATTTCTGGCCAGAGAGGTGGGAACCCATGTTACTCTCTTTCCATCTCCAGTTTTGAGGTTTCGGTGGTGAAATCAAATGCAGCGTATGACAGAAACACTTGTGGCAAAGCAATGACAAGAAGTGGTTGAATTATTCATGGAGAATAAATTAGCAACGAGCACAGTCCCCTCCTGGCTCAGGAAGCCTCTGTGAGGTACCTCTGAGCTGATGCAGCCTTGTGTAGATCAAGAGTAGCTCCAGTTGACTCAACGAACTTCTGCTGAGAGGAAACTGCTATCAGAATCAGGCCCATAACTTGCAAGCAGACACTAGACCTGTCACTGGAGTGGTGTTTCATTAGCAAATGTGGTTTTCATTTTCATCAAAATGTTGCACAGGAAACTGCTCATTTCCACAACATTTTTGATGGGCAAAAGTCAAAATAAAGTGCTTCTCTCTCATTTTGATAAGCAAAAACCATCACATCATCTCCTGAGGTGACTCAGTTCAATTCTTTACTTTTCTGCGTGATTCTGATGTTCTCACATTTTAGAAACAAAGAACCATGATAATATCAAATATTTTATTCTATTTTTTGTAACATTCTCATTCTATGGAAAAGGCAAACAATTTTTCTTCTCTTTGGTTTTTCATTTGAGGGTTTTCTGTAGAACAGAAATTTCTTTTTCTGACCAATTTGTTGTGTGGATGGGATGAATAATTTTTCAGGCTGTATTTTCATCCTAAGTTGTTTACTTTGACTACTTACTAGTCATTCTGTGGGATATTTGAGCTGTCACTGAAGTCATTTTGGCTTTCCTTCTGCTCCTGGAACAGAGGACAAACTGTTTAAACAGAAAAATAACAAATGATGAGCAGCAACTAAAGAAATGTAAATAATTCATAAATACTTGTTTCTGCTCATCCTGGCATTCGTGCATGGCACAGCCGTTCTCAAACAGCTACGCAAACAGAAAGCTGTTTGTGCAATGATGCTCGCATCCCCTTTTCCGTCACTATTTGCAAACAGCAGCCTGAAAGTGGAGCAAATAGTTGCAACCAGTTGTACTGAAAGGGGCAAGATAAGGCACATCAACAAATATTTTCCCATCACAAAGAAGTATGATTAGTCTGATCTCATTAGTATTTTGTATGATATAGAGTTCAGCTTTGTGTGAGGGCTCAGGACTTGCAATGTGGTGATCTGCCTGTTAAAGATGCACATCTTAAGGTAATGAGGCTAAATTCATCAGCTTTCTTAAAAGTTTGGGGTTTTTTTTCTTTTTTCAGATCTGCAGGTGGGATGTGTGTTTTATTAGTTCAATTTGGGATGCCAGGATAGCTGAGCCAAAGGTGTGGTGAGGATGACATTATTTATAAGGGGCTTGACTGAAGGTAAAATATTAGCCTGAGATGATGAAAGAAAATAATGAAAAATCTTCAGGCAAGCCACAGAGGTCAAAAAAATATCCATTGAAGCATTATGGTGTTTAAGAAGAGAGTGCATAAAACAGCTCCTCAGGGCAGGAAGCTTTGCAGGAGGAGTGGAGCGGGTTCGGGCCGTGGACAGTTGTGGCTCTCCAGTGTGTGGGGCAGGGGAGAAGCAAGCTGGACTCGTGGCAAGGGTCCCTGCAGGACCAGAAGTGGCTAACTTGTGCCAAGGAAGGGTGAGTCAATCCAACCATCACACTCTCCAACACAACAGCTCTGGGAGATTAATGCCAGCAACAATGGTAAACATTTCCCAGGGATGCATGTCTCAATCTGAATTTCCAGAAGCATTGAATTTGTCCAAGATATAGAGCCAGACATTTATCTTGGCAACTCCTCCACCTTTCCCACGGTGCTTTGGTGCCTCTGAAGCAGAAATAAGTCATTGCACAGCTGACCAGAACAACACTGGCTGTTCCAGGCTCCTAGGACCTCACATCTGGCTGCTCAGATCCAGCCTCCAGGCACAAAGCAGGATCTTCTAACGCTGGTGCCAGTGGTCCACCAAAAAGGTGCTCCACACCGGCCCATGCCAGCAGATGGCTGCAGGAGGCATGGGCAGAGCACTCAACCTTTCATTTAAAGACGTACTTGAGTAAATAAACAACGAAGAATAAAGTATTTTAGACTTTTCAGTTTGACATGGGGACTAGTAGTTTCTCGCACCGTATTGCAATCTCCGTGTTGTCAACTGAAAAAAATTGACAATAGTAGCTAGATGCAAGCGGATAAATTTGGGTAACACCCTGGAGCCAGTTCCCCAAGTGATGATAGATTACTAATTTACCTCCAAGAAAGTACAAGTTTACTATTGGCTCCCTTCTGACTCTTTTCTCCCTTAATTTTTCTTTTTTTCACCAGCACAGTCAGTCACTGTACTTTTCTCCTCCTAAGCAAAGGGTCATTATTTATATAAGGTGAAACAAGAAGGGGAAGAGAAATGGGTGGCAGGAGTGCCAGGACTTTCTCGTACTCTGAGTCTAGCTCTCTGCAGTGTTTTATGGTAGGACAGAAAAAACCCAAAACATAACAAACAAATCATGAGCAAACATCCAACTCCAATGCTCCTCCAGTAGAGGAAATTTCCAGGGTCGGAGCTGGGTAGATGAGCTTTTCCAGGGACCCCTGACGTCACCTTGCAGAGCCGCCAAGTCCCCTTGCTCTTAAATCCCTCTTTGTGTTTTACCCAGCCTAATTAAGTTGCTTAATTCCATTTCGTGGATACATTGTGGGAGCAAAGCTCTGTTCCAACAATGTTAACGAGCCTGGGTTAGAAGTTAAAGCACCCACTAATGTGTTTAAATGAGCTCTTACTCAGAGCTTTAAAATCATCTGAAGACGCCTGGCTTGTACTTTCGGTGGCGGAGGGACGGGGCAGGGTCAGCCTCAGGTTAAGGTCCCTCTTCCCACACCTCAGCTCTCGCTCTGAGCTCCTCAGATTAATCACAGCCTGCCAAGACCACCTGAAGGAGCTGTAAAGTTCCCACATACCTCTTGAGCTTTGCCCTTCAGAATATTTTTGAACGTCAATGATTTTGTTTTTTCCTGAAACGGTTCTTCTTGGGACGCGTATCCATCCCTGGGGGAGAAGGGAGTTTATTGCAGCTGACCTCTCTCCTCCTGCCAAGAAACCCTCCTGGTGCCCAGCAGCTCCTTCACACCCCCAGGATCAATTCTGCAGATAATTGATGGCTCCTTCATCAAGTCTTTCTTCTCTCAGTAACTACACTTCCTCATAGCCGGCATTAGCATGGTCAAGTGAACTCTTTGCAATCAATGGCCAAGGGTGAGGAAGTTTCTCTGAGAAAAAGATTGTGTTAGCAAACTTGGAGGCTTGCTGCTGGGGCAGAATGGGAGGACTGAAAGGAACAGCATTCGGCTTCTCTCGGGCTGTTTTATTCCTATAGTTTTTGTGTACTTTGCATAATAATGCAATAGAGTTGACAAAAGATTTATTCCTGGCGCCTATAAAATGACACAATACAATGAGTTTTAAATGAAGAGGAGAAAAAAATTTCAAGAGAAAAGGTAATTATGCGGGCTTTTCTTAAAGTCTGTAAATGTTATGGACAGAAATTCAATTAGTGCAGAGGAAGCTGCAGAAGTATTCATTTTTCCTTTCTTTTTTTCAAGCCTTTTAATGTCCAGGCAACAGGGCATATTTAAAAGATGCCAGTTGTGCCTGTGCACAAGTGTGCAGGCACATATAGGCAACATACATCTGCATGCGTATAATCGTCGCTGTTCTTTTCCTTTATATCCATGCACAGTTGTTCTGTTTTATGATGGAGCACCACCTGCTTAAGTAGAAATATTTTTATAGATTATGTATAATCTTAAACTGGTGGTACTCAACCATGGGCTATAGTGTGTGCATATAGTTTATATAAATCAATAACTCTCACAGAGCACATTTTGGTTTGAAGTACATGTTCAGACTGAAAAGGAGTTGTTTATATGAGCGCTGGGCACCCAAGCCTTTTACAGCATGCCTTGCTTTTTAAGGCCTTACCAAATTCTCACCCTGAATTGTAACAATCCCCAGAGAGGACTTCACATGGCTGTTTATCCTTTTGGAAAGTATTTCTGAGGCTTTACGTTGTCTACCTGCTGCTATATCGTCTCAGGTACAGTGTCATCAGCTCCCACGCAGCCCCTCATGGAAGTGAAACCTAAACACGGACACTGTAATTGCTATGATTTAAAATGTGTAGCTGGACAAAGCAAAGTGGTAGAGCAGCCACCTTACCCAGAACTGATGGGAGAGCCCTGTCCCTGTACTAGCTGCCTGTGCCAGGGATGTGCTGCCCCAGCGGTGGGTGCGTGTTTACCACCACATCAGAATTCCCCAGCCCCACTTCGACTGGCTTGCCACTTCCTACAAAGAGGACACCATAAAACAGAAATCTTGCTTTATTCCTCCTGTCAAGAGTATGAACTGCCTCAAGCTGAGGGTTTTGCAGAGCTGTAAACATCGCGCTGGCTGACTGGAGGAGCTGGTGCTCCTGCAGAGCATGCCTTCACCTGCAGTGGGCTGCAATGCCAGCCCCCAGACACAGCCAAGCATGGGATGTGTTTTCGTGAGGCTTCAGCTTTCTTTTGCAGAGGGACCTCTCCAGGAGCTGGTGCTTGCTAGGGTTGCAAGGAGCCATGGGAAAGCTGGCTCGTTGCCTATATGCATACTTAGCCTCAGCACCTTCTTGAAGGACGAGTGGACTGTGTACATGGCGATTTGGGGGCTGTGGCCATCAGGAGACTTAGCAAGGCTAATAAAATGCTCGGGCATCTCCAGCTTTGCTTTCTGAAGGACTGTTTCACTAGGCATAGGCTTAAGAGTGGACGATCTCATCGTGCTGTGTCTGCAGGCAGCTAATGCAAACCAAGAGCACCATCTACTGTCGTGCATTGCAGGATTATCTGTTATTGACATATCTGGGCTTCAATGAAGGGGCTGTTATTACAGTCAGGTTTCCTGACTGTTGCACTGAACGTTGTTCAATAGCTTATTAGAGTTTACTAATAAGGAAACCTCACGGAAGAATGGATTTTTCTATTCAGCACTTACACTGCGTGCGAAACTCAGCATTTACAGGGATACAGCGAGCCCCTCCTAATTGCGTGCAGTGGAATACCACAATAAAGATAAGTTCCAGGGTACACATTATGGACTGTGCAGCTGATTACAAGGACCATAAAACAAAACACAATCTTGCATTTTTCGGTGGAAGTAACAGGTTTGAACAGCAGCAGAAGGAACATGTTAACCTGTACTATGTCAGCTCCGTACAAAAGATCTTTTATAAAAATAGCATACAAATTGCATGGCCTGAGGGCTGGGTCCGTCGTTGCCAGGCTGTGCAGAGTGACCTGCTCTCAGCCTGTGAGCAGAAGCACTTGCTTTCCGTAGCTGCTCCTCCCCGGGCGGTTTTCCACAGATATCCCAATTTCCCAGAAAACCTGACCTTTCCCTGGAGCACAGGAGCAGGACAAAGGCAAGAACAACTTAGGAGGTTGTGGACCATGCTGCTGGCCAGGCAGGCAGGGGGGGTCACCATCAGGATGGCTGTTCATTCCGCCCTACCCCAGCCAGCCACCACAGCCACCCATGCCAAGCAGGGTCCCCTATCCCCCACCGACACCCAGGGTGCTGCATGGGGACAAAGTGACAGCAAGCAGAGTCGGACTGACACCTTGCAGTGTGCAACCCCTCATTCAGGAGCAAAATCTTTCCTTGCCTTCAAATCTATGAGCAATGACTTTTGATTACTTTTGACAACCATTTCACTCTTTTGATGGTTTATTTACAGGTCTTTAATGTATGACATGGGCTTTGCAGGGTGGGGGATTCCCAGCATTTTTGGGGGGAGGGTGGTGTTTAGTTATTTGTTTGTTCTAGTTTGATTTTTTGCTCTGATTTGCTTGGGAGGTAGTATGCTATTTATTTATTTATGGAGTGGGCGCTTGTGCATTTGTTAACACTTTGGTGGGGGGGTTGTCCTTAAATCCAGATTGGTACTTTTAATTATTTCTGGTGGCTCATAGGGGCTTTTGCAGCCAGCAGGCAGGAGAGTGCCAGTGCAGCCCCATCGGACAGGGGAGGATGGACAGGGGATGGGTGGGGCAACATCCTCCTCCATTTAATATCTTTATTATTGACCTGAAAAACCCCTGTAACAGCCCTGGCTGGGAGTCCCTGCAGTGGCCACAGGAACACGAGCAAATCAAAGGAAGAACTTAGCCCTTTTGCAGTCATCATTAGATGACATCTGCACCCCATTTTAGGCCACCCAGTAGAAGATAAAATTCAGCACAGGCCTGAGCATCAGGGCACTGATAAGAGGCACTCTGCAGCTGGTAGCATGTTGCCATTTTGATTCAGTAGCATTTTATACCCACTTTGATTCTGTGCAATAAACAGCCAAGGCACAGATCAACTGGCCTCATTTTTATAGGGAGACTTTTAAACCCTTCCCTGCCAGATCAAGTGCATCATTTGCAGTCACAGGTATCTAAAATAAATTTGTTTTGATGCATGCTGTCACAATGAAGGTGGAGGCTGAATCCCAAATCTGAAGAAACTAATTTGTCTCATTTTCTGTTCTTTTCTTTCCCACTTTGCAAATGTCCCAAGTTTCAGCAGTTCAGAAAACGGCTGTAAGTGCTGGGGCCAGGCTGCGACCGCAGGCATTTTCCTCCCAGCCCCATAAATCTCTCTCAATGGGCTCTCATTTCTCCTGTCATTGCCCCCACGTCCTCCATGGACATGGAGCAGTGGGGTCCATCATGGAGATGAACATCACCAGGGACCAGGCTGGGCTCCCCATCTTCATGTGATTTGTGACCGGTACCTGCAGCGCGATGAGGCACTCCAGAAAGCAATTGCTTCTCTTTTTATGTGTTCTTAGAAAACAATTACCAGCAGGAGTGATGAATGCACTTCTAATTATATCCTCGCTGTCTCACCCCCTCCTAGTTGTGAACTACTTTGATAGCAAAGGGCATTCAGGAAAAAAATGGTTTCATCCAATTAACTCAACGGAGGGTTTCCACACCTGGTTTGTTCTAGGGGGACGGTCATAGTGTCCAGGGCAGATGTTGTGCAGGGTTGAGGTGGAGACTGAGGCTGGATTGAGCCCCCAAAAAGTCTTCACGTTTTCTGCACATCAGCTGTGCCACTGCTCTGTGTAGCACTGTCATTTGCAGGTGGTATTTTGGGCGGTGTAGCATTTGGATGCAGATTTCATTGCTTTCACTTGCAAAAGTAGCTCCTAGCTTAAGCAGAGAGGGTCATGTACTGTGATACAGATAAGACAAACTAGTGTGACCTTTTAAAGCGAACTACTTACCTGTGCTGTATTTTGACTGTAGTTTTTAAGAGAAGAGTGAAAGACACCTTTCAGCTGTTACCTTCTTGGATAAAAACAGTTAACTGAGGACTGCCAGTGTTTGCAGAGGAAGCCTGATCAAGTACCTGATTTGGAAGACATGTGTCTGCTTCATCCAGCCTCACAGGTCTGTTAAACGGTCCCAGAGAGACCACAAAAACATGCATTTTTTTAGAAGAGATCAACATTCCAGCTACCTGTCCCAGCTGTCAATCTGAAAGCAAACAACTCTGCAAGCAGCAGCAGTAGTGGAACAGTTCAATCCTAGTTTCCTTCTAAATTCCCGCAAAGATTTGCATCCATCTCATTTTAATTGGCCTTTGCTGGGCCTGTCCTTGGTTTCTCTTAGTTCTTCTCATTTCATCTAAATTGTTTGCACTTCATAAAAGCACTGCAAAGATTGGCTTGTTATTGCAAAGGCTGCACCATGAGCCTGCCTTTCTCATGTGCAGCTATTGAATCAGCTTGCTATTGTCTCAAAGTACTTTTTTCCTCCTCCCTCCCAAAAGGCTTTGAGACATATAATACCCTCTTCAAAATGGCTCATCACAGATGTATCACCTGAGAATCTATTTCTAACTGAGATTTGCAGTGAATAAGCATTATCCTTGATAGAATTTTTCATGCATTAGATTGGAAGCAAGCATTGATCAGTGCAAGTTAAAGTAACACTAAGCTACATAAATATAGAGCTCTATTTTGTAATTATTTGCAATACTTGACTATAAGCTTGAAAATAACATCTCTTATCTCATCAAGTGTGACCTTCTCCATGTGCCAAACACTGAGCAGCTTTTCTACAGGAGTTTCAGACTTCCCTGTGAACAAGTAGCCCAGTCAGTCTTGGGAGAGGTCATGTTTTTGGGTGCCAGAGAAAAGTCACCATTTCTAACCTGGGAGTGCAGAAGAAAGGGCAGCTGCAGTAATTTGACATGATATGCCAACCTTTAAGAAATGTGGGTGCACAAAATAAATTTAAAACGGGTTAATATCTAGATTGCCAAATGCCAGCAAATAAATTGAGCTTATTCTCAGCTTTGGTAAAGGGCACAGAGGGAGGCAAGGTGGGATGTGATCAGAGACTACTGTAAACCGTGGGCCCTTGCAACGGTGCTCAGCGATCCCCAACAGCAAACACAACGGGGATGCTGTAATGCTTCCCCACATCAGGGTGGGCTGAGGGTGCCTCAGCACCACATGGCTGTCAGAAAAGCATCTTCCCATCTCTTTCTTAAACCCCTCTGATTACAGCTCTGTGGTGGCTGAGGCTATGACCCCAGCTGTTTTGCCATCACTGAGGCTGACTCAGTATAATTTTAAATCTATTATCTAAAATACATAGTGCACTGTCTTTTATACTATAATTGAGACTTTTCTTTTCCTCTGTGGATTTATTTTTTTCTTTAGTTGGCTGATGGCAATCAGATAGATCACTTCATCTTCCCAGGAAAACTTCCAGTCCATTAAAACCCTCCTTTTTTTGTTCTTTTTCTTTTTGTAATTAACGTGAGTCACAGAATATTTTATATTTGGAATCATGTTATTTGTAGACAGTAGTCAAACGTGTTTGGTTAGCAGCCAGATGCCAAGCATATGCAGCAGAGGATTGAGATGAAAGGATGTAGGTAAACAGGGAAGATGCGTGCTGATTGCGAGACCAACCCCCCCCCGCCCCGTGCTGCTGTACTTGCTAAAATAGATGCCAGTCTGAAAGGTAAATGAAAGCCAAATTCAGATGGAAACCAGAAGTAATTTGAGGATAAATTTTTAATTAAAAAAGCAGTATGGGATAGCAAGTTTAGAAAGATTGCTCCTAAAAGCTTAAGGCTCTGTTTCTCTGCCCTCTCTCTACAGCTTGTTTTATTGATATGGAATGAGGAAGGAGCTTTTTCTGGGTGCATTTTAGGAAAGTACAATTCATGCTATAAGCATCTTTCTCATTTCCATCCAATATTACTGCTATGCCCCTTGAAAGGTTGCAAAAATATACAAATAGAGAAGAAAGGGGCTATCTGCTTGCCAAATTACATACTTCAAGCTGTAATAGCTTCCAATTATCTTGCAGGGGTAATTTAAATTAGTTCAACTCTTATTTATGAGTGTGACATTTATTTCTTTGTATTGCAGCCATTCTTAAATGCCTTAACGCGGGATCAATATCACTTTGTACTGAGCCAGACCTGCACGACGTGCTACTGCCCAGAAAGCAATTGTTTTGCTAGTCAGGGCTTTTTGTTTGACCCACCCGCCAGTGAAGAAGTGAAGGATAGGGCTCATGGCTCCTTGCCTGAGTGTAGCTCCTGGTGTCCAGCCAGGCATTTGTGCAGTGATGCCACCAACTCACCACAGCTCATGCGGCCTGTTGCCTGGATGGAGATAAATAGGAGAGAGAGAGGACGTGAGCTTGCTGGGTATATCAGTACCGAGTGCATGGAGAAAACGTGAAGCTGGAAATCTTGCTGTATATAAACTACAATTATCCCACTACTATGGACTTATTGCAAATTCACAATGTATATCTATGTGACAGTGAATATGTTTTGAACCCTTTCTTTCCCTTTATCTTGCTGTTCCAATAATCCAGCCTGGTAGATAAAATCAGCCAAGAAGCATCTATGTGGTGCTCTCCAGATTTTCTCTCTGGAGTGCCAATGGCAGATGAATGTGCTGCTTTGCAAATCACATCTGCCTGTGGTTTGAAAAATTTAAGATTTTTATTTGCTTTGTGTAGCCACAAATGGATGAGTTTAGTAAAACAAATTACTTCTATGCCATCATGTGATACAGATGCTGCATCTCAGCAGAGGCCAGAGGAAAGTATAAGTAATGGTTATGGTAGGAGAATAATCTGAAATGTAGTCTTCCCTAAGGTATGTTGTGTTGGAGACTGGAAGCTGTTACATGTGAGAGAGAGATCAACACTGAAAAATCTTTTTAGAGGAATTTCTTAGATGACAGATCCTTCTGCAAGATGTCATGGTCAGAAATCTATGAGATTTGGTGCAGCGCTAATGTGGTTAGCGGAAATTTTTAATCACTGACATCTGTATGGCAGAGATAAAGTAACTGGGGTCTACCCACCTGGAAACAAAGAAGGGCTGAAGCTCCATCCAGTCTCCACTCATTTTTATACGATGCAAAACTGACATACAGACATTGCCATTCACCTTATTTTTCTGGGTCATTTGCCTCTGATTCATTTTATGGTGAGATATCCATGTGCACATGAAATGTTTTGGTCCAGATTCATGCTAAGGGAACTCCCTGAGCTTCAGAATGGTCAGGTCAGGAGTGAACTCAGAGCGTTTTGTAGCAGACACTCAATTCAAGGCCTTTGCTATTGGTGAAATCCTGTAAACATATTTGATACTGAACAGAATATGCTCAGCCCACCTGGATGGAGGTTACACAGACAAGTGCTGGGCATGGAAGTGATGCAGCACCTGGCAGCTCCAGCACAGGGGTCACTTACTGCTGCTGACACCGGCTTCAGTTTTGCAAATTGGCAGACAAGTTCCTGAATGCCAGGCTGGACCTGGCTCCAAACAGCACTAGACATGAAAGCAAGTATAGAGGTAGGAATAAAGCAATTGTAACCTCTTTAAAAAAGGATGAAATAAGAAATAAAAGTGTTATCACATTGCTCTCATGTACCTACAGATGACAAGTAACTTTAGAAATCTGGTATCTTTACAAACTCGGAGACTAGTATTATCTACCCTGGTCTCCTCTTGCAGTGCTAAATCCAGTTACACTGATGGAAATTTCTCTGCAATTACATATCTGTGTCTGTCTGCAAGAATGGAGCTGGTTCTTCTGAAACTTTGGGGAAGATAAATCAAATGAGGGAGGCAAAAGCGGTGCTCAAGTTTGATCTGACTTTAACAGATAAAAATCAGAGTAGCTCCAGCCAAGCTAGGAAATCAGATTAGCAAATCAGAGAGCAGCAAGTCCAGAAAGTGTCCCTAGAGGACATTTCACATCTTCCCTGAAGCTCCTCCCCAGCATTAGCCTCAAAAGCACTGCAGTAATGTCCTTTCTGGCACAGGCAGAGATACGAGAGATCCAAGTGAATGTGGTTAGCTAACACTGTCTGGTCTTAATATTCACCCTCATTCAGTGGCCTCAGAGGACAGCTGATACAGCACATGATTAGGCATGACAAGCTGAACCTCAGAGATGAACAAGCTTGTTGATAAAGGACAAGCAAGCATTATATTATAATGATACTAGAAATTAGCATATCAAAATCTTGTTCTTTCTTTCCATAGCCCGTATTTCTGGAGAAGGAGGAAAGAGCTGCAAAACAGAGGGCTCTTTTGCATTGTAACATATGTTTGTGTCTCTGTTCAGCCGGTTGAAGTTTTTCATCAGAACACTTTATTTGAATCCATAAGTAGCTGCAGCAGAAGAATGGTTAACAGGGACATGTGGCAGTGCTTTAAGTTTGAGGATGCAAACTTCATACAAGGTCTCTCCTTTCCCTTTTAATTGCAAGGTATACACAACAGAGGCCACTCGCTGCCGAGGTGGAAAAATACATAAGCAATTCCTCCTCAACATTACTGCTAAAACACTTTAGGCATGTTTCACTGTGGCTGTTTCAGGAGAGAAGCAATCTCTACTATTTCAGTCCTGTGGCATAGAGCAAAGGCTGCTGGAAATGAACCAAACCTGTCCGCAAATAATTTTGTAACTATCACCTTTGTTTTCAAATCCCGTGTGGCATTAATTATTTGCCCATAAAAATGATGTGTACAGAAGCAAAGGAACTCTGATGAGGATTTGCTCTTTGTCTTAACGAATCCAGATGACTTCACAGCTCAAGGTAAGTTGTAATAGACAGGCAGAAAGAGAAAAATTCTTGCTTTTGTGAATTTTGCCTGCAAGAGCCTGAAGGGAGAGGTTGAGTGGGTGAAGTTATTGGTCCCATTAACTAATCTGCTAGAACTACCTCTGTTATATGTATTTTTTTACCCTCTCACCTACTCAACATGTAAAACTATGAAATGTGACTGATACAAGCTCATGTCTCACCAGCCTGTGTTGACGATAGGCAACCTTGACATCCTACAAGTAATTCCAAAAACTGTTTAAAGTCAAGATTGGGAATTTTTATTTATTTTTAGATTATCCATTTAAAAAACAACTGTGAATTCATTGTGTTCTCCAGGAAAGCAAGCTATCCATTTCCAAGATTACATTTCTGAGAACTTCACTCCAGCTGTAACCTAATGATATTTTTTAATAGAAATGGACACTTCAACTTGAGATAGTCACTGTTCAAGCTAAAGCCCAGCAGCTATCACTACCAAAAAGGAATTAATTCCATCCACTTTCAGAGGGAATAGGTATGCCCATCCCAGTAGCATATTATGACATTTGCATTGTACGCCCAGTTGCTCCCTACATAAAGGTAGCTTGTGGTATTTTATTCCTGTTTATTTAGAGGAATGTCTAAAGACAGCCGCTAGGAAAGAGAAACCACGTACAAAGTCTGAATGTCCATTTGGGTTGCGGTGATACGATGGCACTTGTTGCTGCCTAAAGAATAAGGCAAGTTTTGCACGGAGGTATAATACATCTTCTATTAGACAAACAAACACTGATATAAGCAAACCAGAGAACCAGACACATGTAAATTACAAAAAAAAAGTGCTATGTGCAAACCATGTATGTCCTTTTCTAGCAAATTTACAAAGGCAAACGGATGCACAAACATTCTGTTTTATTCCATCATGGCCCTTTTCTTACTTTTTACAAAGAATCTGCTAAGCTTATTTACCACTGGATGCTTTAGCCTGCTGCTTGCTCCTAGCAGAGCTGGGGTGTCTGGGACCTATACTTTAAAGCATTAATATTGCTCTCTGATATGCTGATGGGGTTGCAAAAAAGTATTCTTGTGAAGGCTAACTGCTATCTGCTTAGAATTTAAATGTGGGAGTCAAATGCACAGTGGGATGCACCAGCCATAAGAACTGTAGACAAATCTTCGAGGTCTTCACTTAGACATGCTGGGAACATTTTTCCACTCAGCCTTGAAAGAGTCAGGATTGTTCCAAGTCATCCAAGTAAAGCTAAATTGTTGATCAGCATCCAGAGCAGACCTGCCTGGGCGAGGCTGCAAAAGAAAAATGGCTTTATTAGGGCCTGTCAAAGCATAAGCCTGATCCCATGCTGAAGACACTACTTCACTGTCTGTGATAAAGAACCTCTGTGTAATGATAGGTTCAACCCCTGCAGTAAGATAAATAGGCGGCAGACCCTGTCTGGGTGCACACTGCTGTCAGTTTGCACTGGATGTGTCCTCATTGGGGAGCCACTGCAGGGGACATGGTAGTTTCAGCTCTCAAAGCAGCAGCTCAGCTGGGGTTTTAAGCTTCTGCGGACTCCTACAGCATGAATTTTCCCTTTATACACCAACACCAAGTCTTACCTGACTTGCTTGCATGCAGCATCTCCAGGCCACTTCAGCATATGGGAGAGGTGCACTCACTGAGCTGTCCTCACTCAGGTGATGCAGGCACTTCCTCCAGGGAGACTGGAGCGAGCACCTGCAGGATTCCACCGCAGTGTACTCAGAAGCATGGCCAGCACTAAGGCAGACTCCTGACAATAAACGAGTCTCTGTGTCAGCCAGGAACCTCTTCACTTCAGAGGAGAAATGTACACAAACCCCCTGGAAACACCACTGCCCTGCGGAGAGCAAGCTGCACTTCCCAGAACTGCTTCCTTTTCCTTCCATAAATTCCTCTCCTGAGTAGCTTTTCTACAATTCTACAATGCTCCTGAAGCATTTCAGGGCATGGGCAAGAGCTGTCCTAGAAACACGTCACCTTCTGCTGTTCTTCTGACTCATCAAAAAGGGAAAATTAAAAGAGCACAAACTTAGAGCTGAAAGAAATGCAAATATAATTATCAAAGACTTGTCTTGCTTCTACTGGCCACCAAGACTAGGTAAGGTGAGGTGAAAGCTGTAATGGTAACTTCATGCTTGTTTCTATCTACTAGGGTGTTTGGATGGTGTCCATACAGAGGACATCAGATCTGTAGTCTTCTTATCAGAGTAGAAATATAGTTCAGACCATCCTCAGTTCAATTCTGCAAAACTGAGAGGGAGGAATGTTCTACTCAGTGTCAGGTGTGTCCAACAATCAAACTGCATGATTTTCACCTATCAAACCAAAAACAGAGATTCAAAATCTGGTCACTGAAAGGTAACTGTCTGTTACGTCCTACACTATTGGTGCTTCAGCAGGGAGTACTCTCTAGTTTTGGCAAGGAGGAATCATTCAGCCTGGTCCTTCAGGACCCAAAGTGGTGTCAAGGATGCTGTCATGCTCCAAGCATAACAGCATGGACAGACACAGACAGCTGCCTGTTATCACCATCTGCTCTCCAAAGCAGACAGATATGAGACAACTCTAGACCAGATAATCCTAATAGTCACGTTAGCATGGCATGGAGCCCAAGGTAATATGCCAAGCCTCTCAGTTTATTCCTACATTGTTTATATGTGTTTATAATCTTTAAATCATAGCTCTCTCCCGGACTAAAAGATCCCAAACAGATCCAACAATAAACTGAAATTCAAGACAAACAGATTGTGAGGCAGAGAGAGCAGAAAATAGTACTGATGAATCACAAATACTGAAACAAAATAAATGAATCAGTCCTAAATAGTCTAATTAATAAAGGTTAATTTATTTATCATCCTGGCTAACCTGATATCTCTGAACTCATCTAAATTAATGCAAAATGAACAAAGCACAAAAAGGGCAGCAGTAATTGGAAAGCCTCAGTAGATACATTTTCCAGAAGCTTCTTTTTCTGCTACATAAAAAGCATCCCAGGTTCATTAGTACATCAGTGTGGTCAAGGTGCACAGACATGCTCACTTGCATCCTGTTTGGCAGCAGCATAATTAAAAGGATGTTAATAGATTAACTCTTTCTGACTTAGAGACACATCTTTCTTCTCCTCCCTTTAGCATGAAAGGTATCAGAGATAGTCAGCAAGACCAGTCCTACCTACACATAAAACGATGCCTCCATCTTAGCCAATGCAGTCTGCAAGGAGGAAGATTTCATCACTCCCAGCAACTTGAGCTTGGGACACTTACAGGCTGAGAAATAATTGTTTACTGAGCCTAAACACAAAGTCATTCCACTGTAATATGCTACTACTTTTCCACATCTGTATCTACCCCTAACTAGTACCTAAAATTCAGCATCTGGATTAGCGAAAACATCGTTGCACTTGCTGGCTCATGGTAATTGTAAATGCAGCTCCCTACAGAAGTGCCATACACATCAGTCCTCCCCAAGGTACACAAACCCCCAACCCTGATGCCTTCTAAAACAGTCACAAAATTCTTCCTTAAGACTCAGAACTTGGAGAGATAAAGGAGGTTCATAGTTCACCAGGATGGAGCTGATGTGAGCACTGCACTTCAGGCTGGCACC
This sequence comes from Aquila spilogaster, assembly GCA_024606505.1. Taxonomy (NCBI): domain Eukaryota; kingdom Metazoa; phylum Chordata; class Aves; order Accipitriformes; family Accipitridae; genus Aquila; species Aquila spilogaster. Next base: position 34,343 of record JANHGO010000793.1, read on the forward strand.
AGGAGTGCTGGGGGCAGCTGCAGGTGCCCCAGTCCTCCCACCACCCCCTAAACTGTCCTACATGTGGTTCATGCAACAAAAATCTAGTACTTCAATAGCAGAAAGTAAATCTAAGTTTTGTGCTTTCTCTTGCACCATTAAAACACTTCAACACGTGCTAGGTAAATTCAAGGTACCCACAAAGTCGTTGCCACTTTTTAATTTGGCGGCTTCACTCAGTTCTCCCCTTCCATTTTGGCTCCTTGGTATGTAAGTTATAAGACTGATTTCTAATACACTTAAACAGGAAAAGAATTGCCTAGAAGGTCTACAAAGACTGTTTCACACTGCTGATTTCTGAGTTTGTTGGGGATATCCTGTTATCAACCTTTTGATGCCCCTTTGAACTCCACAGACTTGGTGGCTTCCCCAGCAGGTACTTTTGCCTTCCATCAGGAAGGAAAGATGTGGCCCTCACTGAAAAGCTTTAATAACAACCTGTAAAATATGGCTTGAAACATGGAGTTAAAGAAATCTAATGGGGGTAAAAAAGTAGAATCTGAGATTATACAGCAGAGCTATGGTCATAAAGTTACTGATTTTCTTTCTTTTTAAGAGTCCTTCTGGATTACTGTATTCTGTACACTGTAGATGGCTGTGTTTCATTTCTAAAGGCATAAGTGCTGTCACTTAAGAAGTAACTACCTGTGGGAAATGGTAGAAGAGCTAGTCAAAATGTTCAGTTTCAGATGGGCATGTGTATTTTTCATTGTTTCTTTCCTTGATGATTCCGCAGATGTTAAGGAATTCTTTCCCCTGTCAGAGAAAAAAAAAAAAAAAAAAAAAAAGACACTTAGACTGTGTTTTTCTGGTTTTAAAGAGATAAGTGCAGATTTTGGAAATGAAGATAGCTTCCTACTCTGAGCAGACCTGGGAGCTCTGATGTGTCACTGGAGAAAACAGCAGAGCAATTCTGGAAGGTTTTAAAGGTCACAGCTTAACTGAACTGTAATTGACTTTCAAACATTGATTCATTACTAATAGCGTTTCTTTAAAAATCAGAGGTTATTTGATTTGAAGTAATTTTGCTGCTTTCAGAGGCTGTAAACCCTCAGTTTGACTCCACTACATTTGGTTGTTCCACCAAACCAAGAAACTTTCAAGAAGCTTTTCTTCCAGCAGTGCTCTCTTCTTCCCCTCACTTCAGACTTAACATTTCCATACCCAACTGCCCGTGAAGACTTTGCTTAGCTCTAGAGCCCCTTCTACTTGGCTTTGGCTTGTTCATCATCATGAGTACTACCCATTAATATCTTCCAGCTTCCAAATGTAGAAGACAACCCTGGTTGTGAGTTCTGGATATAGTCGGCAAGACTCTTCAGAAGTAGCTGAACTGAAAACATCAATCTTTTTCTAACATGGTTACTAGAGGTAAAACAGCTCCTTTCATGCTTTCTGTGTTCAGTTATATTGACCTGTGAGATGCAATCATGGGTTGTGGCAGTAGCCACCAGAAGGTCCCAGGCTTCTATCAAAAGGGTAGAAACTCTTTCACATTCCATTTCCACTGGTCCAGATGACTTTATTGCTGACATCTTGAAAGAACAGACACACCACAGCCTAAGTGTCCAAGTGGGTTAGTGAGAAATCATTTCCAATTGCTTATTCATTGACTATTGCAGGGAAGAAAGCTCCAGATATTTCATTTGATGAACACTGTTTAATCCTTTTTTTCAATTACCAGGTAAATAAGAAAACAGACAGTTTAAAAATTGTGTATAACTCCATTATGAATTACCAGACCTTCTTGAAATAGAATTGTGATTATTAGTCCCAATTCTCATCTCAGCCCAAGGCTGACAAAGTCAATGTGTTCTTACGCTTAATCTCATAAGAAATCCATTCGGCTCACCGGACCCATTGAGGTCTGAGTCTTTAAGAGGTTAAGTTTTCATAACAAAAAATGTGGTGATATAAACTTCAATTTCCTTTTTTAAAAGAAATAATTTTCATATAAGCACATGACTCCACCTAGGACTTGAAGAAAATGGTCAAATGCTGCAGAAGCTATGAGCCACAGTGATGGACTACAGAAAGTGTTATGAAGCTCCTGAGACATTACTTAAAAAATACAGCTGGGTATTGAACATAATTGGTACTAACATGTATTAGTCCCCAGTGCAGGGACTGGTTTTGTTTGATTCTGCAGAGTAGCTAGCACAAAAAAGGTCCTGGACCTGAGGCACAACAGTAGCATAAATAAAATAATTTGGGCACTGACCATATGGGACCAAACCCAAAGCTAGAGCAAGATGAGTTGTTCTGTGGAGGATGGAACCATGCCAGCTTATGCTGAGGAAATGGCCCAAGATCTGATCATGTTTGTGGGAACCAGATGGTAGTTTATGATATTTTTTTTTTGGGGGGGGGGGGGGTTGGGGGTGGTTGGTTGGGGTTTTTTTTCATTTAAAGTTCCTCAGACTGGCAAGGGGAAAAGGGAGAGAGGAGTGGTCTGTTGCAGCAGGTTGGTGGGTGGTGATGTGGAAGGGGGAGAAAACAGTAGCATTTTCCTAGCTTTGTGGAATATGACATAGAATGAAACAGCATTGCAGACTAACCAAAGTGCTTGATACTCTTGGATATGAATATGTATTCCTATTATTGCATAGAAGCTTTACCATCTTCTGTTCCACTGAAGCCAACATGGAACCTGGCTAGTTTACTCCAGCTGTGGGTCAAGTCTAAGTCTCCTACACATCCATCCTATGCCCCTCCTCATTGGAGGCTACAAAGATACTGCTAACAAACATGTGAGCCCATTGGTTCTGCTGCATGTTGCTCCACTCAAACCTTTACCCACACTTCCCACATGGAAAGAGTAAGTAAACTACCACACTACTTTACTCCTATCCTTTTTCTTTAAAAGGAGTTTTACTTAAGTTGAAATGTTGAAGAGCAGCAACTCCACAAAGTGCAGTGAGAAGGCCAAGAAGCTATTTAAGACCTTCCCAGTACCTTCACCTTTTGGAGAAAATTAATAAGCTACTAAGCAGGCAGTAGCACATAGCAGTGACTTTTCAGAAGAGAAAAGCTCAGCAGCAGCTCTGCTTCGCTCTGCCAGGCAGAAGCTCCCCTGGAGAGCTTGCCTGCTAGATGGATGGCAGGAGCCTTGGCAGAACAGCTGGCAGGTCACTGACAGTCCCAGCGTGAGCCCTCACTTGGGCTTGTGCCTTTCTTTTCCATATGTGTATATGCAGCTATACATGTGTGCATATACACAGACACACATTTATAAAATCTCCGTCAATATTGTGGAACATAAGTGGTTTGGGTTTGTGTGGCAGGGTTTCAGCAGCAGGGGAGGGGACTACAGGGGTGGCTCCTGTGAGAAGCTGCTAGAAGCTTCCCTGGCTCCAAGCCAGACCTGCTGCTGGCCCAGGCCGACCCCATCAGCAATGGTGGTAGCACCTCTGGGAGAACAGATTTAAGAAGGGGAACCTGCAGCAGGGAGGAGATTGGAATGTGAGAGGAACACCTCTGCAGATACCGAGGTCAATGACGAAGGAGGGGAGGAGGTGCGCTGGAGGAGGTGGATGCCCCTGCAGCCCATGGTGAGACGGCAGGCTGTCCCCCCCCAGCCCATGGAGGTGAGCGGGGGAGCAGATGCCCACCTGCAGCCCGGGGAGGAGCCCACGCCGGAGCAGGG